>NW_017549038.1:6653202-6793773 GCF_001854935.1 Bemisia tabaci | reverse complement strand
CAGTCAAAAGGTACATGTCTACCATTAATTTCACTTAGCAGATAGGGGTTTTTATTGATTAGCAAGAAAATGTAGTAAAGTCTCAGAATTCGGTGGTCGTCTTACTTTCCTATATTTTCGTTAAAGTCTCTTGACCACGGTGGAATGCTGCAAAGATTCATTCATAAGTACGTCGATGACTCCAACCCCATAAGAATAAAATTCCTAGCGTGGAATCCGTCATTCTCTCGTCGGCTTATTTTTATGATGTTCAAACGCCCAAAGCGAATCATTTCTACATAAAAATATCAGAATATCAGAATATCAAAATTTGAAAATTTCATTTCAAAATATCAGATTGAATCAATTGTTTTGAAGAAAATGCAGTTGCTACAATGGACCACTAGACAAGGTGCGAATTCAAGCAATCTGATACATGTTTCTTAACCAGAATTTCACGTAAAACACGATTTACACAACGAAAATTTCTAAAACCAACTCATAACGAAGATATTAACGTTTATATTTCACATTGGTTACGAGGAATATGAACTACCCGCTCACAAGAGACTCAAAGCTCTACGCGAGTCAAATCGCGCACTACAACGATTTCAGCAAGCTTCTCAATCGAGCAATGTTCATTTCCCACCATGTGTTGTTCAAATTATAAGCGATTTGCTATAGCTGAGCCAATGCGTCAAGATTGAGGTTGCCAGATTTTTATATCGCAGAGACTGTCATGATAACGTTTAGCGCGCGATGTGAGTCTCGTAGAGCATTGAGTTTTCATGAGCGGGTGGTTTGAATTCACGCATCAAGAATCATTAGATATCTTCGTAAGGAGTAAATTTCGGTAATTTTCGTTGTGCGCATCGTGTTCTACGTGAAATTTTAGTCGAGAAATATGTATCAGAATGCTGAAATTCGTGCCTTGTCTAGTGGTCCATTAGGAGAATAGCTATAGGCTCAAGTTAATCAGCATATAAATTGGACAACATTTTGCAAATGGAAACTAGAATTTCTAGCTTATCCGTAAAAATACGTATGTGCATAGGGAAAGTAATTTTATTTACAATATTCCTACTGAGCCAGAATCTGCAGTTCCTAATTGCCAATGCGGTCCAATCGGCATTTATTTTCCCTGAAACTCGCGTTGGTTCTCTTCTGCTATATGCGATTCAAACATCGGAGTTGAAGCCTGAGTACATTTCATCTCTGAGTCTATAATCATCGCTCTTCCGACGAAAAGGCGTATCTCTATTCCCGCATGTTTCACTAAGCTTCCATTTAAACTGGATTGATTGCCCTAAGACTCCTCTCGGTAGGGTGTCTTTCTATGACCCCCCTTAAATATGAGGTGCCCCCTCCCCTACGAAAACTTCCGAGTTTCACCCATGTCCTTGCTATTAAGAATGTTTCTCAAACATGTGACGCCATTCTGAAAAATACCTGGACCATTCTAGTAATTATTGCAATTAGACCAAATCCATCAGAGAGGAACCAACTCACATTAAGTCGAAACTGAGAAAAATAGGTTTGAAGTTTTATTTCTGCATAAAACTTGATGCAGATAATAAACTTTAACCCTTCTAATCGTAAACTAATTTTTATTTTTCGACTTTGAGTTTTTGGTAGAAGAAAGTATACGACAAGTGGAACTCAAACACATTCTTAACTGAACTTTCTCAAAAATGTGGATTGGTTCCTTTCTGCTTAACACGGTCCAAATAGTGGTAATGAGTCAGTACTCAGTAGTTGTCTTACATTCCTAAATTTTCGTTAAAGTCTCTAGAAAACACAACAATGGATGCATTCATAGATACGTCAATACAATATGTCAATGACAATTTTCGCGGAGAACCTGACATATTTTCCCTTGACTTTCTTGTGGGAAATTCAAACGCTCGAAGCAAATCATCACCACATTATATTCAAATTACGAGTATGTCAAGTGTTTTTGAGGAAAATGCTATTACTGCGAAAAGAAGAATAACCACGCAGGCTCAAGTTAATCAGCATATCTATCAGCACTTGATTTTCCGAAAATCGGAGTAAGAGAGTGGATAGATCCCTTCAAGACTCCCCGCGGTAGGGTGTCTTTTTGTGCCTCCCACAATAATGCGGTGCCCCTTCCCCTACGAAAACATCCGAGTTCCGCCCACGTCCTTACTGTAACGAATGTCTCCCAAACCTGTAGCGCCATTTTAATAAATATACAGACCATCTTAATGGTAATTATTGTTCCTGCAAAATTGAATTATTTTCTCCGGTGCACAGGTCAATAACCCAGATGACGGCGGGTGACGGATTTGGGCGGTTGGCAACGGTGGAAAGTACAGGGCGAGCGGAGTCACAGGTGAGCGTGGGCCGCATCGGCGGCGGCGGTGTCCGGGGACAGCCTGAATGGTGGCTCTATGGTCGGTCCGGCGGCGTGGGGCAGGGGGGGGGGGGGGGGGGCGCCGAGCCCGGCAGATTTTTCTTTCGCCTCCCAAGCTCAGTCGCTCCACCGCCGCCGCAAACTTTTAGTTCCGCGCGCTCCCGACTTTGGTTCCGAAACCGAGCTTTGCCGTTTCTGGCCCCCCGCCTCCCTTCCACCCCCACGCCCGGCGTTAGTCACCGCGAGTTTTCGGCGTCCACTGATTTCCGCCCCGGGTTTTTTTTTCGCCGGTCGGATTTCCCGCGTTTCCGTTGTGTGATAGTGATAGCTCCGGTTGGCTCTGTGTTTGGCGGGTTGCGTTTCGCTTGGATTATTCAGTGATAACGAATCAGTGCTCTGGGAACCTTTTTGGATGATACGAACGAACCACGCCGATACTCTGATTCAACGTTTCAAGAAAAAGGTACCTGATTCTTCAGAATTATAATACATTCTACTGGTCAATAAGACTACTTATGCAATAAAGAACTATACAATTTTTGGCTGATTTTAGGAACGAAATGTGTGCCATTATATTTCCTGTGTTAAAGTGTATACCTTCATGGATGAATATGAAATGGTAGTTCCTCATTGCACATTAGACCAAACTAAAGAACCGATCATTATACATATTCATGTTTAAGGAGTCTTAGAGCGGGACTTGAAAATTGTCCTCACTTTAATTATTTACATTTGGTACGTTTATGTGATAATTAATTAAGAAACCGTAAAGTATAAATGTTGATGTTAAGTGTGAAATGTTAACATAGCTTGTTTTTATTTTTCCTTGAAAATTTCGGCGAACTATATTGCTCACAGTAAAGTATTGCAGCGTGTTGGTAAATACTCATCACTCTGTCTGAGGACTTTTCAGTTGGGTGAGAGGATTCATAATTAATGGGGGTAAGTAAGGAGAGAGAGGGGGTGTTAACCTGTGTTCCACGAATATTCTTTGGAAAAACCGAGTAAAAATAAAATCAAATTTTCCTTGTGCATGTGAATGGGATCATTTCAAGTCGATCCTGTATTTGTAGAGATAAGTTGTCTAACCTCTCCGACGAAAATTTTGTCTGGATTCCTTTTCGCATTAAAGCACCTCTGAATAACGAATCAACCCCTCAATTAAACAATTATTTACGTCTTCAACAATGCTGTATGTGAAAAGAGTTAGGTTTCCGCTTCCATGTTCGTNGGGGGGGGGGGGGGTTGAAAATTCTAAGTTCACTAGCGTAAAACAGCTGCAGATCACAAAAGCTCTCAGGACTTGGTTATGGAGGCTTAACGTGTTGTCAGTGATTTGATTTTTTTAAAATTGGCAGTAATGGGAGCGAATTGCAAGGAGATCCTTGTCCGCTTTCGTCGAGTGTTAAAATGATCGTGAAAGCACTTCAAGCGCTGTCAAATGTTGAGTTAATTGTTCATCTATAGTGCGGTTCCATGTAAGTAGGTTTCATAATTACACTTGCTGTAATAATTGTAACTTCGGCGATCATGGATGCAGGGGTAACAAGACTCTCTTGCAATTTACACTTATTTTGGTCATTTTTTAAAAAAACATTAGGACAATGACCCGTAACATTCCGAAAGCTTAACAGATTTGGAATTAGTTTTACCGACTGTTTTTCTCCAGCAAATTTAAGGGGAGTCATAAGTTTCTCTTCTCACGATGAGAAATTCATTGATGCAGAGCTGCACTTTTTTTTCAAGAACTTTACAAATACACTGTGAGAAGAGCACACTGGGAAAAAAACCACATTGGATCTAGAGTCCAGACTCTTGAAAACATTGACACGAAAAAATACTCTTGATTCAATTGGATTTTTGCTCGAATCAAAAGAAAATCCGCTTAAATTAAGAGGCTTGGTTCTTGATTTAAGCTAGATTCTGATTGAATCAAGAGTACTTTTTCTTGTTAATGTTATTAAGAGTCTGGACTCTAGATCCAATGTGTTTTTTTCCAGCATACCCGACATGTTTTGTTAATATAGGAAGTAAAACACCAAGTAACCTGAACGCGTGTATAATATTTTTGGTCAGTTTTAATTGAGTTATACAAGGCGAATGAAAAAGGCAGGGGGTAAAGGTTAAAGTCCTCGAGGCTTATCCTAAAAGTTACGAAAGTGCGACTCCCACGATGGAATGGCGGTGGATGGAATGAGGAGAGGAGACATTACCTTATTTGTTATGCATCGATTGCGAGTGTTCTGAAATAATGAGCTTGCTCCAACACGCGAGCCCGGAGCCGGTCCACGGTTCATCGAATCAAGTTCACGGGTGATTTTTCTCGCCTCGCGTTCAAGTCTCCGTGCGATACCATCCGCTAAAACGCATCCATGGCTCTGAACCCTCCATCTTGCACCTGCTTTTAAAAGGACAGCCCTTGTATTTCTGACTCTTGTCGATGGCCAAAGTTCAAAACCGCGTATCTCCATCTGCGAAGTTGTAGACTTCCCTTTATACTTTACTTTTTCTTTGGGAAATTCGGTGACGTGATTTCTCAAAAACTATTCTTTTATTTTTCTTCCTCTTTGGCAAAACAGTCTGTTTAGAGTTAAAACTATGAAGTTGGCTAATTTGGCCAACTTTTACTCCAAATGCAGGAACAGTTCAGGAATGAAGAACATCTACAGACGAAACTAGGAGCCGCATCTTTAGGCCAAGTGGAATAACAATAGAAGAAGTTGGCTAATTCCTCTTCCAAAAAATAAAATAACGGAAATTTTGAAAAACCGCAATTTTAGGTGGGGCCATCGATATATAAAATCAAGTAGGGGAAATCAAAGTGGGAGAGGGGGAGGAAGATCAGGATCGGGAAATCAACTAGGAGAAATCAAAGTGGGAGAGGAGGAGGAAGATCAGGAAGAGGAAAAAGAACAGAGAGAAGAGGGAGGGAGAGATAGAAACAGAGGAAAGCTAGGCGAAAAAAAGAAGAAGATGAAGATGAGAAAAAGAGGAGAAAAAGAAAGGGAAGGAAAGGGGAAGAATAAGGAGACGTAGAGGAAGTGAACAGTAGAAAATCAGGAACAGAAGAGAAACGGGAAAGAGGAAAATGAGGAAAGAATAAAGAAGAAGAAAAGGGAAGAATGAGGAAAAATAGAGAAAATAAAAATAAGAAAAAGAGCAAAAAATAGGAGGTAAAACGAGGAAAAGAAGGTGTAGCGAAAAAAAGTAAAACGTGCATAGGAAAACAAAAGCGAATTGATAAAGAAGAAAAGAAAGGCTAGGAAGGAAGGAGTAGGAGAAGAAGGCGAAAAAGTTTTTTTTTTTTTTTTGCTGTGTACAGTGCCTTCAATTGTCAGCCATTTTTAACACTTTTTCGCGTTGAGCTCCGGTACTTCTTTTCCAAAGTGAGCCACATCCAGAAGCAAAGAGTGTTTTCCGTCCAAATTTTAAAGCGGTATTTGAGACCGTACTGCACATTCAATCCACGTGCAAGACCTTTTGAAACGGGTACAATGCCGTTAATTACAATCAATGCGAGAGGCGAGCGAATCTTGGTTCCGACGCGGTAGAGATTTCTATTCGGCCGTCGGCGGTCGCGTCGGCGGGCGATGCAGAGAGACGATTTTGTTTTGACGGTAAATGTTGGCAGATGAGTGTTAGTACACATGTGGCACGGATCCATTTAAAATGTAACTAGGAGTGGTCGCAAGGTCATGGACCAGCGCGAGGCGCGTTGCGTTGCATCCGACCCGCGGTTGCTGTTCGCTGTTCGCCGGCCGTTCGTCGGTACATCGCGAAAATCGCCCACGGTGCCGCGCGCGCGCGAGAAATGCACATTTTCACCCACTGACTCCCGGGAGTTTCAGCATGACGTCACAAGGTCTAAAATATCCATGCCGTCGCAATAAATTGAGCGTATCCTTCTTAAGCGTCGAATCCATTGCTTCATTCATATCCTGGCTTTTTGAGTCAGTGTCTTCTCTCCGTAATTTTATGAATTACGGTTATTTATTAGTAGAGCACCTTTATAGGGAGTGTATGGACAACTCGAAAATTTAGAGGTAAGGTTTGATCAGATCATGCAGCTCTTGGGGCCCAAAAGGGCAACCAACCTATTAACTCGAATTATCCGGTGGTCCTAATTTTCACAATTCTCACTACCCGTCGTTTCATAAATAATAATATAAAAGCACGTATAAAACTTTGATTTCGCATAAATTTTCTCAGTTTCAAAGTCTTAATCCTAGAAAACGCTTGTTTACAATGCGCTGTTGGCCTTATTGATTAATCTTTCAAATGCGTAGGTTGGCAGCGGCACTTTTCTAGTGATTTGCGTTTTACGCGTTGTCGCCATTTTGGGCCGTAAGAGCTGCATAAATCGAGTTGTCCATACTCTCCCTATGAAGGTACTTTACTTATGAAACGATGATCAGATGGATTACATTTTGCAATAAGGAACCACTATTATATCTCTGGCGCTATTATAAAAGCACACATCTGCATAGGGAAACCAATGGCATGTATGTTGTTTCTAAAATGGGCCAGAGATAGTGGTTCTTAATTGCAAAATGTAAGGCATTTACAACTATACCGGGTTTAACAGAAACGCTTAAAGTTGCATTTCGTAAAAAAAAATAAGAAAAAATTAAGAAAAAAAAACGTAAGTTGAGAGTAGTTTTGAACTCATCTAATCGTAAATTATCTCTTGTCAAAAATTCAAAGTCAAGACAAATTGTTTTAAATGTGAAAAAAGTCATAAAACTTAGTTCTCAACATTGAGCCTATTGGAGAAATAAAACTTCAAACCTCTTCTTCTCGATTTAAACTAGATGAAGTTGGTAAATTTTTTAAACGCGGGCTGTAATTGTTAGAATTACCTTTAAAGACGAAGTTAAAAATGTTGATTTTGAAGTTTCAGCAAAATAAAGTCTCTCTCAAAAACCACGGATATATTACCCTACTTCTCGCTACTTATCTCCAAAGATAAGAATTTAAAATCTGAAAGTTAGACGAAGAATAGAGAGAACAAATTCCTATACTAAGATGTTGGAAGTGCGGCAACAGTGGTAACCTGTACTCTCCGCCGCGAATCTATGCCCGCCTTTTAACATCTGACCTCGGCTTTTTCATTAGAGCGTTTTCTCCGAGCGCGGTCGGATGTTTGGAACACCTTTCAAACGACTCGTCTTCATTTTTCATCACGCGCTTTGATTGGTACAATGAAAGTGAGATCTAGAAACTCGACTCCAGACTTGGGAGCATTCGAGGGAAAGCGTTGTATATCCGGTGTCGAAGTTTAGCCTTTGCAGGGTCAACAGCAGCCACCAATCCCTGATCTTACTTTCATGTTCCTACTGTTATATCGCGAGGATTCAGGAAAAACAGTAAGATCTGCCTGGTAAAATGAGGTTATCAGAATGGGGACCTCTTATTTGCTGCATTGTCTCCCGCGCAAACCGAATAGACAATTACACTTATTGTAACTTAGTTTGATTTATTAGTTTACACTTAGTTTGATTAAACGTAGAAAATGGTTTAGAGCTCATTTCTAAGGCGACAGGTCGAATGGCATCATCTAGACTTTAGATAGGTTCCAGCCCTGCCCCAATTCTCGTCCAGTCTTGCGAGGATAGGATTGGCACGTAAGTACCTAATTGGTGATGCCAATCTTAGATTCGGCCAAAGAGTTTTCTGGAGGGTACGGATTCGATCGACATGAATCGATCGAAAAATAAAACGTGGACCGATCGACACTGATTCAATCGATTTATGGAACTGTCGATCGATTCACGGTTTTGTCGGTCAATTCACAGGCTTGTCGATCGATTCACGTTGATCCGTCCACGTTTTTAGTTTTCGATCGATTCATGTCAATTCAATCTTTATCCCCAGAGTTTTTTCCGGGCTTTTTTGCGTTGAATTGATTTGGCGCTACAGATTCCTAAGCGCGGCACAAGTAAAGTATCAAAAGTGAACCTGAACTTTATCCATTGTTAAAAGTTTTCTCAGTAGAAAAGGAGATCCACACCGACCCCTCCCCGTCATCCGTTTTTTGGATTTAATGTCAGTAATAATTTCGGTGCCTTTTAAATTGAACAAAAAAGTCATACAAAAAGTACCCAGCTCAGCACATGATGTGAAGTGAGGCCGCGCGATGTATCGACCGGAACTTCATATTTACAGAGCACGATAGCCAATAATCTATGTAATGATCTCACAATGAGAACCAACATTCACAGTACCTTATTATTTACCTGGCGGGAGACGGATAGGTGCAAAATTCAGGCCAAAGCTGGGGTTGTTTGCTGATTGACACAGCGGAAACCATATTGCAAATGACCGCTCCAGTGTTGGCAGGCAAGCAGGAAACGCACCGTAATTTCTAAACAAGTTGCCGCATTACGAAATGAAACTTCCGCACCGATATGAAGGGCTGACTAGAAGACTGTGTATACTCCATCTCTCCAAAAAATGTGTAAATAGAAGTGTAAAGTCACATAGGTAAGGCTAAAATAGTTGAAACGAAAATTGCAATATTCATACTGCCATTATCAGAACTGAGAACGCCGTACACGAAAAAAAAGTACGAGGTTGTTGGATGATATGGACATTTCCAATTAATTATGGTAGTACCCCAATAAATTAGGTAACTAACCCAAATGTTGCGGTACTACCCTAACGTGAGTTGCGGTGCTACCACAATTAATTAGAGATGCCCATATCATCCATCAAATTGGGGTAGTACCACAATTTTAGGGGATAACCCCTGACACTTTTTTTCCGTGTATGAATATTCGAATGTTCTTCCGATAAAATATGACATGTAGACCTAACCTAACCTCTCGGGGTCCCGGGTCAGTTTTTTCATCGATAATACCTCACACCCTTAAAATCCTCGATATTATATTAATTTTGAAAGAAAATAGTTATTGATGTTTTACGTTGGATTATATTTAGAGGACAAACTTCTGAAACTTTCGAATGAAAAAAATCCGTGAGGTTTCCAGAAATATTTTACACGAAGAAATGTGGCAATATCTACGGGCGTTCTTCCGTAGCACAGCAGCAAAATACTTTTTTACCTGCCATCTGGCAAACTGACTACTATGGAACCAAGTTTGATGTAGAAGTCAGCGTAGGCAAACTTCATGCATCAAGTCGGGTTATCAACGGGCAAAAGCTCACATTTATGGCCACAATTTGGGATCCGCGTCTCGGTGATGGATTTATAAGGGACACAATGGGTAAGTTTTCATACTCACCATTTCATTCCGCGCTGGGATCTATCTCCCTCTGAGCGCGTCAAGAATGCACGGGCGAGAGAGAGATCCTCGACGGATAAATTGGTGACCATTAAAACATGTCCGATATTCATTGTATGGCAAACCGTGGCAATACCGAGTCCGCAACTTGCCCACAAAGCAATTGTTTGCCTACACAGCGTGGCTCAGGACCCAGCATAGAACGTGCCGGGCCGATACAAGGGCACCAACTTGGCACGATTCATTCTGCAACTGGTCAGCGTCACCCAAAAGAGGTCTATCTGCATTTTGGCGAGAGCCCTCATTCTTACCAGGATACACCAGTGGTAAGGCCCATGACAAAATATGTATGAACGTATTAACTTGAATCCGTCCAATCGGTCCCTAATTCCTTTTCCATCTCAATTAGGTACTGAAAATGTATCATGTCAACTTTGAAACGGTGATCCCACTATTAATAAAGTAGTGACGAACAGTAGCTAATTTTCATTTGTTAAAAGAACCGAGCTTGACAAAAACGTGCCGAGGCGGATCTTGGGAAAACAATTTGTTGAGAGAAATTTCGCCAAAAAGGGATCACCTAAACGACGGCAGCCTTTCTTAGAGCTTTCGGTAAATTAAATGGACTATACATTTTTGCAATTTGGAACTATAAATTCTAGCTCGGTTTAAAAACAACGTATGTGTCATTAGTTTCCCTATGCAAAAAATGTTTTTCCAGAAGAGCCAGAATTTATAGTTCCAAATTGCAAAATGCAGTCCAAATGCTCTAGATGATATTGAGTGAAATTTTTTCATCCACAAATTCCCAGAGTTTCTAAGATGACAGAAATATAACTCTGTTATTAACGCTGTTACTCCTGGTTTGTAAAGCTATTAGGCAGTTAGGGTATGAAATTGATTCTTCTTAATTTATCCCTTTCATAAAAATAATTACTACTCACACTAGTTTGGTCTACATAGCGAACAACTAGCTATTGTTCCAATGTTAATGCAACAGCCTTATCAGTATTGCCGCGGTGTTAGGGATGTCGATGGAGGGACTGCCTCTATAGGCACAAATCACGGACTTCGGGTCCCATCACCCTAGGGATAAAGATAAATGGCGGGACCTTTGGGTGGACAGTTATCACCTGCTTATACTAATCATTTGCGTGGCGTGCTAGCGATACATCGATATTTCCCCATCTGAAGCTGTGGTAAATAATCGATTATTAAGGTGCTCGTTGCGAATACCCTGTTTATCGATACTTTTCTAAAGGTTTAAATGGCCGATCAATCGATGTATCGCAAAGCACGCCACGCCACTGATACTAATCTTGCCCATAAGCGGATCCAGACGCCTCAAAGGGGGAATGGGGGCGTAAGGGGGGTCCAGAAAATTTTTGAATTTTTGAGACATCGAATATTCAGTTTGGGTAACGACACGTCATGAATATAATCACAAAATGTAAGCGTCTTTTGCTCTTCTTTCCTCCGTTCTTTTCTTCTTCCTTCTTTTTTGGCGAGCGGGGGAGGTAGCCCTCTACCCCACCCCCTCCCACCCTTGGACCCATGAATGACCCATGATGGATCATGGGTCATTCATTGGATTATGGACTGGACCTATGATCTTGCCGAAGTAGAGGTTTAGATTCCAACATTTTTTCGAACGTGCGATGCACAAACGTTATCATAAAACTGAATTAATACACCTGGCTATGTACTTGAATAAACGTCACGTTTCAAGCAAGTAAAATCTTCACTTCCGAATTACCTGTCATTTTTTAAAAAGTTCTTTAGGAGCTTTACTAAGCCCAAGATGACTGATCCAATTGGAAATTGATCCTCCAGTGGCCGCACTCGCCCTGAATGGGCAGTCGAAGGATATTGAAGCAATATTAAAACATAAAACAATATTGTTTCGCAGAAAGGGAAGCGGCGGCGGCGGGCGACGGTAAAGGCGAGAAGCCGGGAGCCAGTCGATTTTGGAAACTGGATCGACCTGGAGAGGAATTATGCGTGACTTATTACGAATCGACTCCGCGCCGTTTGTTTTGACCGGGCATTCCAATCTGAAATTGGCCATATTACGAAACCATTCTCGAGCCAAGCCTTTCTTAATATAGAGTGAACTCTTACTAGTTATTTCTCCTTGCCCGAACGAAATTTTTTCGCATGATGCGGCTTCCTGTGCTGTCGGTCGCAGGTTTGCCCTGAACTACTGTCACTCATGACAGAACGATGAAAGTTGAGGACAGGTCGCGGAAGGATGTCAGTTCTGGGTTTTGAATATAGGTGGGGCTTCTCAAATCTGCCGTGCTAAAGGAAAAACGCCGTATTAACATTCGAGAGTTGTCGAATTGTCCTCGATAAAATAAGCATTTTAGAGGAAAGTTGTGCATATTTTCCCTTGAAATTTTCAGATAATTTAGATAAATTGAGTACAAAATTGTCCGAAAATTTGGAGTAAAAAACTTCACAAATTTTCTTGAAAATTCGTATTTTATCTAAAGATATTTGGCAACGCCTGAAGGTTCATACGGTGTTTTTCCTTAGCACGGCAGAAATGGACCAAATTTTGCGATTCGGATCTACACTTTCTGACTCAGTTTAGAAACAACATATGTACCATTTGTTTCCCTATACACATAAGTGTTTTTACAGATGAGCCAGAAATTTTGGTTACCAAATTGCATAATGAAGTCCAAATGGACTATATTTTGCGATTCGGGGCTATAATATCTGGCTCATTTGTAAAAACACTTATGTGTATAAGGAAACAAATGATACATTATGTTGTTTCTGAACGGAGCCAGAAATTATAGTTTCCAATCGCAAAATGTAATAATATCATTGTATCTCTTCGATTTTCACCACAATATGAGACTGCAGTTGAATTCAACTTTTACTCCCTTCCTTTCCTTTTTACAAAAAATATTCCAAGTCAGGCGAAAAAGACAATTTTTTTCGTTTGCACGTTCCGCAGTCTATTTTTCTCTTCTCCAAGAAATTGGTTTTAAAATATTATTCTTCCACCATTGAATTTTTGACATTCCGTAATTCAGACGTAAAGAGTAAGCGGTATGAATCCTTGATGATATTGAGTGTTTTATGGTGTCGGTACAGACTCACAAGACTGGAACAAAAATATGGAAAGTGTATTGTAAAAGCGTGTCAACGTCGGAACTCAATTTTATCGTGTCAATAAAAAATGCACCATCACTCAAACAACGCACCACCAAGTATTCTACTTTTCTTTTCTTTTGTGTAACTTACATTCAGCTTTTCATCGGTCAAAACTGTACAGAACGAAAATAAAATGATACTTATTAACATAAAGGCAAATGACTCTTCAAACGCATCTTTAAGAAGACTTGAACCGTTACCACTGCTGCCAAATCAAAGCCAAAAAATGTTTCAAGATTTCGGCTTGCAGGCCTGCGTTGGCAAATTTCAACTGAAAGAAAAATTATTTTATTCATGGTAAAAAAAACAAAACAAATTGATAATCGAGACATTAAAATGGAGGGAGAGGCGTAGGATTATTTAACTGATTGTATCTCCTAAGGGTTACACGAGTGCTTTTTAGTTTCATTGGTTGAATGCGTGAGTTTTCTTGTAGAGCTTTACATTTTTCTCCGAGCCTTAAGCAATGACCATTCTTGGAGGCAGAGTTTGCGTTGTACTAATTTCGACCGCACTCTCAATACACTCATCTCAACACATCTAATTTAACACCTGGGAATTAGTTTTACAGGCATATCAGAATATTTCACGTAACTCTTCCATGAAAACCCTAAAAAGATGTAACTGACAACCACTGAAGCACGGTTTCGTAGCAATTGAGAAAGTGCGCTGTTATCAAAATCATAGGACTGGATGAAGAGAGATTGAAGGTTGGTGGTTGCAGGCTGAGGGAAGAAAGGGATGGTTTAGAGCTTCAGCGGGCCGATTATTGAAATTGATTGACAAAGCTATAGACAAAGAAGAAAAAAGAGATTTGGAGCGATCCTATTGGTGGAAGCGGGTGGTTGCAATGGACAAAGGAGGTAGGCAATAGACTAACTAACGGCAACCCACGAGGGATCCGATAGTTAGTCCATCATTTTCTTCCTTAGTCTAGAGGACTCACCCTAGCTCCAAACTCCCAATGTCTTCTTTGTCTATCGCTTTGTCTATCAATCTCAATAATCAGCCCGCTGGTCAAATTCTAAACTGGCAACAGAGTTTCATTCACCGAGACCCTGAATGCTCCAACAGCTTAATAAGAGGGCATAATAAAATATTTACTATGTAGGTAGCACGATTCACAGAGTCCGTTGACACTGACATATTTTTCTTTCACTGTGGTCCTCATTAAGAACTAGACTCAATACGAGAGGTACAGCGGAACTGTGGTCTCAAATTAGAAGCTCTGTTCTGGTTCAATGTCAGATCTGGAAAGGCGCTGTGGTTCCATTTTCTAGTGAATGAAAAACGCTAAGTTTTTCTTAATTTTTCAATAATCAAATTAAATAGTCATTCTACCTAATTGAACGATGAGTAGACGACGCAACTTTGAATCCGCGAATTTATAATGTACTAACAGTTTCGATTAGCCGGCAAAATCAATTTTCCATTGTTCGTGGGCACACTTCAATGTAAATGCTGATTAATAGAAGATAGAATAATAGTGTTTTTTTTCTTTCTTGGAAATGGTTGATTTGCTTCCTTCATCTTAAGGAAAAAAGGACCGCCAAAAAAGTTTTGTAGAATGAAGGGAGGTTTAAATTAATACTTCAGGAGATAGTATGTAAAAACCCCTCGGATTAATTCATTTTATCGGAGAACCGTAAAGCAATAGTTCTATTGGATATGAACCAAATATTCGTGCATTTAGTACTTTAGTAGAAACTATTTTCATAGGGTAGTAAGATTATGAGATAATTTATCACATTACGAAAATCCTTATTTAATCAAATTTAATTTAAACAAGTGAAAGAACTATGAGGCCATCGAGGGCTCCTTCACATAGATGGTTATGCAATTTGAGTTGCTTGAACGTAGAAAATGTCATATCACTCAATTTTAGAGCATGTTTGGTTTTTCCCATTTTTTATTCTTATGTCTCCAATTTTTTTCTTAATAACTAAACATTATTCATGCGTCAAACATTATTGAAAGCCGGTCTGAAGTCCAAAGTGGTCCAAAGGTCACAATAACAGACTTCAGACCTAAGTCAATTACGTCAAAGCAATATCAATCCGAGCAAGTCTCGTCAATTTTTGACCTAGTTTATACATTCATATTAATTTTAGTCAATGGAAAACGGGACTGGAGCCTCTAGCGCCCTAATCCAGTAGGACCATTTCCCTTGTCAATGAACTTTATCTGCATCATCCTGAAGAAAACTGGGCGTTGAAACTTATATTTAGAGTAGGTACTGAACTATACCTTTGACAAGATTGAGCTGAATATTATAGCCTTACACTTTTTCCTGGAACGGGTAAAAATACCCTCACTTGAGTCAACAAACGAATGAGATCATACTTCTATTAATAAAATCCGAATTGACGAGAATAGATCGACTGACCTCATAGCAGTTTATTTTTGTAGAGCGGAAGATGCAGATAATTAACCTATTTCATGTATAAAATTGACGAGACGGGAGGAGATAGAATGGGGAAAAGAATCAAGAAACACAAAAAGCACGAATGACTTTTACTTTTCTCCAAATAAAGGCATCCATGATAGGCACAACCCACAACTCCAGAGCGCTATGACTACGAAACGAGTTTGAGCGGTTGAAAATATTGATGGCTGGTATGCGATTCTTGGTCTTTGGGTTACTCAATCATGCCTATTTCGCGCCTGCGTGCAGAGCTGTGCCGTGCTAAGGAAGAACACCGCATGAACATTCGAGAGTTGCCAAATTTCCTTCTATAAAATTTTCATTTTTGAGGGAAGTTACGAATATTTTTCCTTTCAATTTTCAGAATCTTTACGTAAAATTGTGAGCTAAATCATCTGAAAAATTGGGAGGAAAATATTCATAAATTTACCAGGAAATTCGCGTTTTATGAAGGGAAATCTGGCAACGCCTGAAGGTTCATACAGCGTTTTTCCTTAGCATGGCAGTATGCCGTGCAAAGCGCCGCGCTATTATTCCGTCAGACAAGAGGGTCCAAGCTGTCTCAGAATTCATACTGTAGATAAAAGTAAGAAGACAAATGTGAAGTTAAAGAAAGATATGCGAAATCATAAAAAAAAGAAAGATAAAGAAAGAAAAAAAAAGAAAGATGAATAAAGATATTCGGAGATCATTGCAGAAGTCCGTAATTAGGAATTCGACGGGTTTTGAACCATTTAGGCACGTAGGGAAACATTGACGTAATAGAATTTGAAGGCTGCACCTTTTCGACTTTTCGAGGTGCAAGAACCTCTCAAAAACTGCTCCCTTTTCCGAAAACCGGGAATAAAACCCAATGTAAAGTTAAGTCTCTGCTAACATAATTTTAGCTTCAGTTCCAAGTTAGATTTGGATATGTGGGAAGGAAAGTTTGAATTTTTAGTGCAACTAAAGGCATTTTCTAATGTTTCATAATAAAATATCGGCAATGCTCTATCACTGGCGCCAGCTTTGAACTGAAGCTAACGCTTTTATGAGGGATTCAATTACTGTTCTCTCATCTTAATTTCAAATTTTATCCCCATATGTCAATGGAATCTCTGAGTTCTTAGAAAAAGGCAAACAACGACCTTTCTTGAAAGTATCTTATTAAATTCCCTGTTATTTGGGCCCAAGAGTACACGTGAAAAATTAATACGTTCATAAACATGGGAATAATTTGGATCCCTCGATTAAATGGAGATTTCCTAGCTGGAGTTAATAATAGAGTATCTGTGCTTTAATGGTTTATGACACAGAACTTCTATGTCTTGTAAAGTTTTAAAATGCACCTGTAACATTAACCTTCGATATTATGATTGATGGTGATAAGCCCGAAAGGAAAAAATACGTACCCAAAACTATTAAATGCTGAGCATTGCGACTAAATAAGGAACGGTTTTTCTAATTTAACCTTGGGACGACTTTGGCTCATAACACTGACTCCATTAAATAATCTACATGAGTTTAATACAAAAACCGAACACTTACATACTGATCATCATTTTCATTCATGGACAAAGAGATCCTTCTGCCAGTAAGTTTTGGAGACATGTCAAGCTTGGAATCAACAATGAACGCAGTCTGATAGTTGTGCAGATGTTTATTTTATTTGTAAACATTGTAGAGGTGAGTGACATTGATTATGTAGATACACGCGACCTTAGACTCTTTCAAATATTTACATTGTTGATGACTTTAAACCGCCTTAATATTAATATCAAATTTTTGCAGCAGAGCATGACGATAATCTTTGATCATAGAAACGGCTAATTAGAAATCCAGCCATTAAACATTTTACGCAATTTCATTAAAACCCTCTATTGTTGTATCAACATAATTATTCAAATATTTAATTGAAAAGCAAATTATAAGAATATTTGAATATTCATTTCCGACATGAAACCTTCTTATTTCATTACACTCTGATTTAACCGTTTTTTTCTTTCCTAAAGTTTTGCGTAAGGAAGCTAAAAAGTAACTGTGCTGATGTTAGCCGATAATGTTCTTGATTACAAAGATACAAAAAGGACAATGAAAACATCTTTACGATCGCCTCACTAATCTATGAGGAGTGTCTCCTTTGATTTTATTACTGTTTCACTCGAATCTAATTGTAATTTATCACGGTGTGTGTTATGATCTCCTGACCTTCAGGTAACTACCTCCAGCACGTCGAATTCATGAATGAACGATGACGCTGGGCTGTAAACATGAATGAAACTAGTATCTCTTGTAGATGCCCAATGCCGACGGCACGCGTTACGAGTGTAAAAACAGCTCAGCGCTTCCGTGAACTACACAGATTTTGGAGAGCTGCTATGCAGCAAATTTCTGCCAGAAAGAGTAAAATCACAAGATTCGCCATCCCGTGTGAGAAATTGCTGTCAGGCGACTGTCACTATGTATCGCCAGTGATATTAATATCACTGGCGATACAAATTGTAAAAGGAGGGGAAGTTGATTAAAGGTTTCGCGGGAAGATTTTAACTCTTTTTCTTCTCTAGACGTAGATTATTACGTGTAGACGCAGGGCAAAATGATCGTACGTCCTTTTTGCTTGATTAGAAATTCTATTTGTTTTCAACCAGGAGAAATCGGAATACACAGGATAAAAAAAGCGGCGTGTGGCCAACGTAATACTCACGTCATCACGGCCACAACACAAGTTTGAATTGAGGCAATCAGAGTCATAGGGGCGTAATTACGCTGCAACGCTTTAAAGCTAAACTCGGAAATCGTTCTTCCTGCATGAGAGCGGTTGCATGTTTTTTGAGGCGCAACGAGCACTCCTGCAGACCCTGCTTCTCATCGGGATTTTTCATTTTTTTTTAAATCAACGGGTTTCACTTCAAACCTTGAACCTTTTCTTATCACCCTCAGGGCCGGATTTATCTACTTGCCGCCTATGGGCCGCCTGTATTTTGCCGCCCCCTTCTCATTCGTTTTGAAACATCAATAAAAACCATCAACTGAACGTGCCGGAGGAGTAGGGGTGCATAAGACGCGTTTACTCGTGTTGGACACATTTTTTGCGAAAGCCCTATGTCAACACTACCAACAAAAGTTCAAGGAACTTTGCGCGAAAGTTAAGCAAAACCGCGCCGCGCTGACCGCACTGTGTTTGACGCAATGCGTGAAGTGTTTATGCAGTCTTGTAGGCGCTATGCGTTTCACGTCGATCGCTGCTGACTGCACTGTGTTTGACGCAATGCGTGAAGTATTCATACAGTCTTGTAGGCGCTAATATGTGTTACATGCCGACCGCCACGCCAAGGGCCGCTTCTTTTCCGTTTATTGCTGCGTTTGTTACAGATATCAGTTTTTATGGAAATAGACTTATAGTATAGCGTTTGATAAGTGAATTGATAGCAGAAAGAGTAAAACCATTAGCAACAGCAATTTGCCGGATTATTTCGAATTCCGTTTTTGAAGTCGCAGCTGACATGGGAATGTTAAAAGCTCTGTGCAACATTGCTTGAAAAGCAGCATGTTTCTGGTTTTCGGGATGGTTAGAATCATTTGCTGTAATTTAATCTGTGGTGGTGGGTTTCCTACAAATTGTGAAATTGAACTTATCTTGTTCTATTGATAATGTCAAATTTAAAAAAAGTGATGACTATAAAGGCTAATTCTGCAGTAAATATGATACCTGGATAGCAACTATTTAAATACATTTGTAATTCCTGAGATGCTGAATCAGTTAAATCAGTAACATCAAGGGTGTCATCAACATATCTACCAGCACGCGAGATGCGTTTTTCCAGTTAGGTAAACTCGATTTCGAAAATTAGCCACATATTGCTCTCCTCGCTATCACGGCAGAGCTGTATCTCTTGCGTGCTAGGGACCCGGGAAAATGGCAGCGGCGCGGATGATAAATGGGCTTGTGGACTGCGTCCGGGCCGGGGCCGACAAATGGGAGTCGGGAACAGGAGTGGATGTGGATGGTATGGGTTGAGGAGGAGCACCGAAGACGGGAGCTTTGAGCAAGGTCACCTGGAATCAGCTGAGAGGCAGCAGGCGGCTACTGCGGAGGTGGGGCTGTGGGACTCGCGACTCGCGGCGCGGCGCGGCGGCCCAGCGCGGCGCTCCGTGAGCCGGTCAGGGTGACAACAACGACGATGCGCCATGCCGCTGCAACCGCCACACTTATGCTCTCTAAGCCGCACAGTAAGCCTCCTCTTACTCTTATCGGCCATCGGAAATTTTCCCTGAGAAAAAAGGCGAATTTTCGCGAGTGGATTTGGTTCACCTCTGAGCTCGATCTGATGGAACTGCCAAGTGGATTGCATTTTGCGAAAAGGAACCAAGAGCAATCCAATGTTACTAAGATTGTGCAACTTGCATTCCTCGCAATAAAATTACTGAAATCCTGCAAAAAATCAAATTTACATGGTAATTTTCGTATTGAGACTATAGTTTATTTGGAGTAAGATTAGCTTGTTTAGATTATCAGTTTATTTTTGCAAGGTAAAAAAATGTATATGAATGTGCATGAATATTTCACGCATTGCGTCAAACAGTGCATTCAGCACCGCTCGACGTGAAACGCAAAGCGCCTACAAGACCGTAGGAATACTTCACGCATTGCATCGAACACACACTGAGAAAAAACTATGGCTTATAAACCTATTAGAGGTAAATATGGAACACCACTAATAGTAGTACCTCTACATATAATAATAGCACATATACCTTAGTTATGGTCTCTGTACCTTAATTAGGTACAGAGACCTTAGTATGGTTCACAGACCGAGAATCATTAGTTTATTTACGACTATTATAGGTGTTCCATATTTACCACTAATAGGTTTATAAACCATAGCTTTTTCTCAGTGCAGTGCGGTCAGCAGCGATCAACGTGACACGCATAGCGCCTACAAGACTGCATGAATACTTCACGCATTGCGTCAAAAACAGCACGGTCAGCAGCGGTCGACGTGAAACGCATAGCGCCCACAAGACTGCATGAAGTGTTCCATGCATGGCGTCAAATACAGTGCGTTCAGCGCGGCGCGGCGGCGGAAGTTAAAATTATTAAAGGTGAAAAGAAAGTAATATGCTGGATATGATTAAAAAGATCCAGTCTTTAAATTCCGTAATAATTTTCCAGTTGATTGTGTTAGAATAATTCTGTCAACAATATAATATCTAAATTTTATAAATTGTGTTGATTTTTCAGAGCTTTAAATATTTTGTTTACAAGTACTGAATTCATTAAGCTGAAATTTCCGGAAAATCAGTTACAAAATTAGAATAAGATGAATAGCTGACATTTATTTTGTTACAGATGTATTATTTGCCATTAATATAGAAGCAAAATTCAATAACGTCTTGCCCAACACTAATGCAATCTTTGCGGGCAAACGAAGCAACACATTATTACCATAACTTTTGATGAGAACGTGCATGATATTAGTCATAGCGAGTGAAAGAATTTTGTGTATGAGGTCCAATAGAAAATAACTCCACGACAAAAATTAAACACGCATTTAAAATAAACACATCTCATTACGAAATTCTTTCATCGAACGGAATATG
Organism: Bemisia tabaci; assembly: GCF_001854935.1. Lineage (NCBI taxonomy): Eukaryota > Metazoa > Arthropoda > Insecta > Hemiptera > Aleyrodidae > Bemisia > Bemisia tabaci. Next base: position 6,773,000 of record NW_017549038.1, on the reverse strand, counting down.
ACTTTCAATGAATTGAGACGACGAATTTCATTAATAGGTAAATTGAAAGTTTGAAATGTCTCAAGCTTCTTAGCAGCGGCTAATTTACATACACATTACCTTCTTTGAACACTCATTAATTGTGGATTACTGAGGCGAAACGAAGGTCATGGGCATTAAGACTTGCAGTTTGCAGCATGCTGTAGGAACCTCTCGTTTTCTTATCCGTCCCCGCCTGATCTAATCTGAGACTCTGCAAGGCTTAATAGGCTCATACACTTCATTGTCGCAAAGACTATAGTTCAATCTTGGAAGTTCTCGCAAATGAGTCACCCTGCGTTATTGCTTACATTTATTTATGCACAATGTGAAAATACACCTGAGTGCTAATTCTGGGCAAAAACGGACTTTATAGAATAAAAGGGACTTGATGTGAGTGCAAGTTTGGGAAGTTTAATTTGTACAGTTGTAGTTATGAGGACTTTTCCGACCAAACAGCTTATTACCTCGTTGGCGTTGCTAAGATTCTGTATTCAACTATAAGCTTTGTTCTGAAATTTGCCTCAAATTTTCTTTCTATTTTTCAGGATGTTTCGTAAAACACATTTATAATATTTTGGATACTTGTAAAAAAAGGAATAATTTCACAATCTTAGCGACGTTGACATGGATTATAAGCTGTTTGGTCTGAAAGGTCCTTATACATTGCTGGTGAGACTGTTTCTCGGACAACGGGATTTTAACCTTCATGTTAGTTCCAACAATAATTATTTCGTGTCTGGCTTATGAAATTGTTCATCAGAGCGAGAAGTGCAGCTAGACACAAACCAGCTCTGCACTTCGAAAATCCAAAGTAGGCGCTTCCCTCCGTTTCAGAAGGAGCCGTTCAATAGACCAGTAGGCACGCTGATGAGAGGCAGCCGCTTTGAGTTGCGCTGTCGGTGCATGTTAAGGAGCTCCTAATTATTAGAGCCATCTTTTTTAAAAGCAACGCTTAAATTTGTACGGTAAACATTGACTGAAGAAACAGCTTTGTCCGTGCGCCAGGACTCTTGTTAGTTACAGCTCCCTTTACCAATGACGCGGGTAATTTTATTGTTGTTTGAAGTTTGCAGCAGTGTACCACGCAATAGAATTGACTCACTGTTACTGCACTGCAGTAATATCAGCATTGAAGTTAAAATGACAAAGTCGCTATTATTTTTGGAATATATTGAGAACATAACGATGAATAAAAGGCACGTTCACATCAATATCATACCAGTATGTATAACATTAATAGGTTACAAGTATTCTACGAACAATATCCAATCACTGTTCTATACTAGTTATCAAATTCGGTCGATCTGTACGTTAAAAAACTCTCGTTGGTCGGTGCGCCTACTTTTCTACACCCTGCGTTAAAGTCTCTGAAGTGATTTCTGCAATTTTTCCATCTTACTGATCTCGTAACAGCACAAATTTGTAGAAAAAAAATGTTTTCAAGTCGCTTCCTGAATGACATTATGTCGTTCTCTATTGATTTCGTATCCTACAATATACAGGGGTATTTTTTTACTCAAACTTGACACATTAAATGCTCGAGGCAAAGAAAAAAATTATCAGAGCATTGGATTTTTTTTTAGATTTTTTCGATACTTTCCCAATTTTGTAAGCTTTTCTGGCATTAATCTAATTAAAAATCGATGAAGATCAGGCATAATATAATCAAAAAAGCAAAAACATGTGAAAATTATCAATGTATCGACGAGTGAAACCACAATCGGGAATCATGTTACAGTAAAACTGCTATAGTGCGTAACGCAATTTTACCGAGTCGATCTTATTCGCAGTTTCAATCTAAAATAAAAAGAACGAAATTAAAAGGCTTAAAAATTACTCGTTCCCCTTGGAGGAAGAAAGACTAACTCAGATCCTTTTCGCCTGATTTCCCGGAGAAGGTACTACTCACGGTGAACGGGGTGCGAAACTGCCAGCGTTGCAATTTGCGGCTGAAATTGAAGCAGCAAAGCGTTGACCCGGAGACAAACACTGCCATAAACGGCGGATAATTACGGCGACAGACTGCAGAGGTTTATGGATCGAATACAATGAAAATGAGACGTATTTATCATCATCATTTAGAGCGACAAGAAGCGGGGGAGGGGAGGGGGTAGTGGGGTGCTCGCGTACTCAAGGTCGCGGTGCATTTGACCAACGCTTAGGCTCCGGCTCGCATGAGTGACAGCGAGTAGGATTTCGCGTGGCCACTCGCGCGCATGCGCACAACGTCCGCTCGACGCCGCGCGCCGTTCGCGAACCGCAGTTGTCGCTTTTAGTTTCCAGGAGAATAAAATTTTCTTAAAAAAACCCAATGTCTATGAAAAATCTATAACAGTCTAGGGAACCAATCTAGAATTTTAAAAATTTCTTTTCATACACGCATATGTATATCTACTGGCGATTCTTGGAAGGTGACACCACAGTTTTTCCGTGGAATGTATAAAACAATCAATTCTTGGTGAGGTTGCTTGCCTAACCTAAAATAGACAATATTAGGTTATGTAAGAGGAGGAAAAACCGTGTTGCCACCTTGCAAAATCGCCACTACATACCTCAGACTCTGAGAATTAAAATTTGAAAAATGTATAGCAGCCATGTTGCAAACTTTTGCCAGGCGCTTTCCTGTAGGAAAATGTCTCAAAAACCACGAGGAGCATGAGTGCATTGCCATGCAAAATCTGGAATTCATATCCAGTCTTGCAATCTGTGTAAGAAATTTATGAATTTTTGAGCTTCCTGATTTGAAAAGAATACTATACCGCAAATACAATTAATAACGGACAAATCACTCCGATTTCATACCTTTAAGTTAAACTCTTAATGGCCACCGCACCGTCAAACTTTTTGAATGAAAAACTTAAGAAAGACCATTTATTCGACTACATTGTTTTCTTGCTTTCCAAGTTGAGTTTACTTAGGAAGGGTGAGTTATGTACTTGGTTTGTATCCGGGGAACTGTGCCACATCATAGCGACTGTTTGATCGTGAAATTGCATTGACTCATCTATATCAAATATTTACCCTAGTACATATATGGACGTATTTAAGCTAAAAGGAACTATTTTCCATGAAAACTCCATGCACGTAGTTCCTTTCAGCATAAATACGTCAATCTTTTGAAATGGAAAGCTCCAAATCACAGATTGTGAGGCTATGAGTGAATTTAAAAATTACTACTCTAAATAGCGAGACCAATTTTTCGATTCTGATTACTTCAACATTAAGGTCTCCTCCCCACGAACGAGAATAAGTGTTCATTATTTTACGCTTCCAACTAGAGCCTTATTTTGTATACCTTTGGAAGTGGTTGTTTATCATAAGATACAGTTGGTTCACTCTTTTGCACTGATATATTTTAAATCATGCACGCAGGAATGCGTTTTTCATCAAAAAATCTTGATCAGAAATTTCCAATCTGAGAAATCTCCAAGCGCACTTTTATGGTTTACTTGATCGAAAAATTGTTTACTTCTTTTCATATTTGGCATGTTCTATTTACTATACCTAAACTCACGATGACTGATAAGATGTCCACGCTCCCGAAGCATCAGCCTTAAGAATATTCCCATTGACATGACTCACGGCCATGTGTTGTTTGCCAGCTAATTTGCTTGTGTTACTGTTAAAGGCATTGACATTTGCCGTGTTGAAGTATTGGCATTTGTCACCGTCATGTATATCAAATTGATTACAAATCCGGTGTCACTGAGGGTCTTTCCGATTGTGTTCCTATCTGGAACAATTCCAGCCTGATACGTTCATCTCTTTATGACATCCAAAACTTAGGTTGAGGCTACAATTTAAAGAACAGGACAATTTTTTCGAACATATGTTCGAGCACGTTCGTATTTCAAAAACACATGTATATAGTAATTAAGTTTGGATATAATACAGTTCTTTTTTCTAGATTTTTTTTTTTTTTTTTACAATACGTATACATACATTACATATAAAATGTATGTTTACGTAAAAATGGTGTCTTTCATAAAAATTGTTCATCTGATGATGAGATTACCGAGAGAATGTGACTGTGCTAAATTTACAGAAATAGATTTTCCCACAATTTAGCATAACTTATAACAGTAGCTAAACGACCCCCCTCCCCCCACCCATATAAAGTTAACTTATTTTAACTTTTCCTGAAAATCCCGCGCGGAAGTGTTCAAGTTGGTTCAAAGGGGGACAGGCTATTTCAGCATGAAATACAGTCGTGTCTCGTTTTAACATTTCTTGAAATAACGTTTTTACGGAAACAAAGTTCCTCTATCAATTCCCCTTCAAAAACAGTCTTACGAGATACGGCTGTATGATAAATAGAATTAAAATATACAAGTTAAATCCTCTAAGTTATTAAATTTTATGCTCAAAGAAAGAGAGATTCAGCAAGGAACGCGAATCCAGACGAGACGAACAAAATGAGAAAATTCATCGATCCTCAAGTCCCACCAGCGAGCTGATTATTGAAATTGATAGACAAAGTTGCAGAAAAAGGAGACAAACGGGATATGGGAGGATCCTATTGGTGAAAGTGGATGGTTGCAATGGACAAAGGAGGTTGATAATAGGCTAACTAACGGAAACCCACGAGAGACCCTATAGTTCGTCCATCATTTTCCCCCCTTAGGCTATAAGAGCTATTCATTTCAAGTTGAAATGAGTACGGAGCGATCCCATTGGTTGAAATTTTCAACCAATGGGATTGCTCCGTACTCCCTTTGTCTATCGCTTTGTCCATCAACTTAAATAATCAATCCGCAGGAGCTCGTTGAAGCCCTATCAGGGGCGATTCTTGAAAGTTGACAACACTGTTTTCCCTCCATTTAAATGTATGTAAAACAATCGATTCTTGGCGGGGCTCCCTGCCTCGCCTAGATCGATTATTTTCAATGGATTTAAATGGAGGAAAATCAGTGTTGCCAACTTGCAAAATCGCCACTAGCCCTATCATCCAGGGAAATTCTTGACAACGTTGCTGGAAATTGACATGACTCGAGGAGGACTGTGAAGATTCGGTTCGGTTTCCAAACGGCCGGTGCCTGCGCGGCCGCGCTCAGGAAGAACGCAGTATGAGCCTTCAGACGTTGCCAAATTTCCTTCGATAAAAACTGAATTTTTTTAGGAAAATTATGAGTATTTGTTTCCAAAATTTTCCGACAATTTTCCACGCATTTGAATCTAAAATATCTGAAAACTTCGAGGCAAAATAGGAGTAATTGTCGTCGAAAATATATGTTTTATCGAGGGAAATTTGGCAACTCTCGAGTGTTCATACGGCGTTTTTCCTGAGCACGAGAGTGCGGCTCCACGACCTGAAAATCAATCAAAGACCCGCTCGGCGAGCTCCCAGTGAACAATGCTCATCTATAGGTGCCATTCATAATTATATTTATCGAATACGGCCGGGATTATTTCCATCTTCAAAGTTGCCAGATTGTGCTGAAAAATCAGCACTTTTCCCTATTTATATCCGAGTAAAGTATTCACATTTTATCGCACAATCTGACAACTTGTGATCTTATTGAGCTCTCTTCCCGTGAAAGGAACTCGAGCGCTGCATCGCCATTCCTCCTCCCAATCCGATCGCTTTGAGTTTTCTTTTGTCGTCAGCGGCTCAGGTGTAATCGAAATCGATCGGTGAAAAGTTTCACCCAATCTGATCCGGGAAATGCCGCATGTGACGCGTATGAAATGGTGTGATGCCATTACTTTAAATAACTGTGGAGGAAAGATGACACTTCGGCGTTTGGCAGCGGGGACATGGGACACTCGAAGAAAATAATACGGGGCTCGAAATTTTATAACCTATATTTTTTTTTATTTTCCGCTTGTGAGTAAAATAATATTGACTTGACGATGGAAATCTTAATAAATTATATTACGCAGAGGACTCAGACAGAAATAAACGTATGTTAGATCTAAGTGAGACACTCTTATCTCATCATAGGAGCTGTAAGGAACATAGATAAAATGTTTTTAGTTAGAATAATCATTTGTGCAAGGTATATTTACCTGGGAAATTGTGAAATTTTAAAAATACTCGGTAAAAAGAAATTAAGAGGAGGTAAAAACCGAGAAAGAAGTATAAGAAAACGTAGTTGAATGGGTAACACGAATAGGTACCCGAGGTATCGAGACTATTTGAAACTCTATGAACACTCTCTAACACTAAATTTTCATTTCTTGTCCAATAATACTTAGCAGGGAACGATCTATCGTTAAGTAAGTTTTCTTTAAATAATAGGTTATCACCAAAGTTGTTTACTGCCTATGGGCGGTTTTCTAGGGGTGCATAAATGAAGGATTAGCCGTACAGCGGCCGCGGGGGGAGGGGGGATAATACATTAAATAATGCCCTTATTCTGCTTAAATTTATGCGTATCATTGCACCTTGTAAACTTTAGCTGCCAGGCTTTACTTGCACTCATCAATCTACAAATCTCTACAGCGTTATGAATTCTCCTCTTAAATTTCTGATTGTACACAGCCGCATACATAATACCGCTGTAGCCTCCCTCCTGAAGATGCTTCGATACTTATGACTTAATTTAACCTTCAATCGTAGATCAATAAAAAACTTAGGTGCTTGCACTCCCAGTCGTTTGAGCTCTTCTTCCCATTGGCGAAACGTAAGTTACAGCGCTGAGTCACCACTTGCGGTTCCTCCACGCGCTTCAGTGAGGTTACCTAACGGCACAGTCCGACAACTTCACAATAAAACATAGTAGCGGGCGATGTACGTCATAACTTTCAACGGTGTCAGGAAGAAATTGCACGTATACGAAAGCTAATGAGGTATTTATCTATGCGTGGGATGGTCCCGGCAATTTGGGATCGGCCCTTATTCGGTCATCGAACATCATGTTTACGATTTCTAATTTGCAGAGGGCGCTCTGCTGCGTCAATTAAGACGTGAGAGATCATAGAAGCTGTCAAATGGACCGGATATCCCGTGATTGCTGCTTATTGTTTTTGTTACCTCACTGCATTTCTGCGGCCTGCCCACCGGAAGTAGAAAGCGCCGTGCAGGATCGCCAAATCCTCGCTTCTCCGTTGGTCTGCGAAAGCAAAGTTTTAAAATCCTCGACATATTTGGCCGGCTTGCTTTCAAGGCGATGTCTTTTTACGTTGAGCTTTGATTGCAGCTGTAAAAATACGGCGGAAGCTCTGTAAGATTTTTTTTTATTTATTTATTTTTTTTAAAAAGAATTTTATTTAAATATAACGTAACTACTACAAGTATTTCCTTGTATCTATCTACATGGTTTAAACTAAAACTAAACGAATTGCATTAATTTTACATGGTAACGTTAGATGATACGATGATGATCATAGAATTTAAGCACTACTGGCTAGTGAAGAATAAGTCCATGGCTCGCTCAATTTACATTCTTGGAGAGATCATCGCGATAAGAAGACTGCAACCCTTGCAATTGCGCTACCGGTAGCATGGGTAGAAATAGGGGAGGTTGCCCACCCCCAGAAAGCTACTCGGTCCTTCCTACGAAATATGAGGAAGTTGGCTAATTGTATATGCATGCGTGACGTATCTCTTCCACCTTTTAAATTGTAGTTGGATCAACTTTTTTGTGAAGACAGCTCAAAATTGCTTCTGAGACGACTCAATTTTTCAACATTTTCTGGAGAGGGGAGGGGGTCTCGGATCATACATCTTATAGCCAATACATCTCAATAGAAACTACGTGGGGGGACGCCATAAGTCAATTGTGGTGAAAAAAAATTAATTTTTTTTAAAAAAAGGTTAAACAATTTTTTAATTTTTTTCAAAACATTTAAGAAATTTTTTTAAAAAAATGTCGGTACTCACTTATGGTGATTTTTTATTTATACGAAACATGTTTTGGAGCCTAAAGTTCCATCCTCAGTCGGCAGCGAACTCAATACATCGAATACATCTCTAGCCAGAGATCAGGAGCATGGTCTACTTCCAGATTAGTCCAATGCTACTCCGATTGAGTAGAGCTAATCAGCCACGAATAGTACCCATAAAAGGTATATATTTACTTGTAAACACTTTTTTTTTCATGGACATTTCCAGGAAAAAATCTGAAAACGTAATTTTGAATTGTTCGCAGATGCTGAGAGGGTAGGGGGATGCCCGAGATTAGTCGCTCGGACTCGCAAAGATCGGACTCCTCCATTAAACCTCGAGTATCTTTCAACAGAGATGTCCACATAAAGAAAATAGGTAAGTTCTCATTAAAATTACTTGACAATATGCTTGAAAACTACCTTTAAGGTAATTGTAATCTTGGTTGTTAAACATAGTTATCAACTTTATATACATATGAACGACAAAATATACAAGGACTGAGAAAAACTCCTGGCTTCAAACGTCGAAAATACACGATGTACACAGGCATGTCATTCATTCAAGGTTTTGAGGATGAAAGTTTTGGCCTTAAGAGCCACTATGCTGGGACTATTGAACCTGGAGAAATCGAAGCTACGACCCCCAGATCCGGACTTTACGGCCTCTGAACTTAGAGCGGATGGTATATTTGCATGGCCTTGGCCTATACTTGCGGCAATTACAGTCAAAGATGTTTCTTCCTTATGTACGGAGCACGTATTATTTATATTATAAAAATACTCATATATAAATTATCAAAGCGATAATGTCTCATGGAGAAATTTAACGAAAAAACAATAGAATATTTGGTACGTATTGAAATGATACACTTTCTTACCCTTCCGTTCAAGTCTCTCAGCAGTTTCCATTTCACACTACGGTTTACTCAAACTATCCGCATGGCTTATACTTGCGGCGATTAGAGACAAAGTTGTTTCTTCCTGATGTATGGAACATGCATTCTTTATATTATAAAAATACTCATTTATAAATTATCAAAGTGATAATGTCTTATGAAGAAATTTATTGAAAATAGTGTATCGGAAAATACACTAAAACAACAGAATGTTTGGTACGCATTGAAATGATACGCTTTCTTACCCTTTCGTTCAAGTCTCTCAGCAGTTTTCATTTCACACTACGGTTTACTCAAACCTGAGGCTTAATTCATAATGTCTCAATGGACCGCCAAACAGGGTACGAAATTGAGATCCACAATACATGTTACCTTATCAAACTTTCACGTGAACTAAGATGGACACATTGATATAATCCAAATCCAATTAATCATATATAAAATAAAGGTTTTTGCCGACCTCAAATACACTCCCCCCGGAGTCTACTCCAGTCGAATAGAACAATTACCTTTCGGTACATTTTACGATCATGGAAGACGAATCATTTCTCCGTGTACTTACTTTTTTGTGAAAATATTACCTCGTATCAGAAGAGGAAAGAAATGTGTGTGAAATCAGACTCTAGTTGTTTGTCTAACGTATTGGTTGAATTTTGTGCCTAATTGAGCTGATCATGATTTTTTCGCGAGCGGGAAGTTTGAATTTACTACTTATAATGTGGACAACGAATATTTATTTATCATTTATGAGTTATTTCTGGAGGATTCATGTTATATTCAATATGTTTCGCGTGAAATTTGTGTGAAGAAACATGCGCTGTAGTGCCTCTTTCTCACCCTCTCCATTCGCAACATACTGCTCTTCCTGCAATCACCCATGCCATTTATGAGCCTTCTAAAGACAGTGCGCTCGCATCCAAGTGAGCTGCGTTACGCATAGCACGTTCCACTGGCGACGACAAAACCGGAGTCTCTGATCCATTTCTCACACGACGTGATTCGAACACCCGAACACCGTTGTCATCGACTCGCAAATAACGCTCCGGCAGGAGTCGCCGATGGGCTCGGTCAGGACCCGTGGCGTTATCGCTTTTTTGCCCCTCGTTACAGAGTGAATGTTGTGTTAGCGCGATTACAGATGTGAGTGGTGTAACTGGAGCAGGAACGTGATCGCAGCCGCATTGACGCCTTCTGTCAATGATACCGGGCTCAGTGCACTCATAGAGACGATTTATTGGCACTCTCCAACTGAGTGCAATTTCAAACGTCATATTGAGAGTCTCGTTTGAACTGTATTGAGGAGAGAGGAACTAAGTCACAATAGGTGGGGGGGGTGCGTTGGGATTATATTTATATTATACACTGAACATAAAAGTATGGTAATATCTACCATAAGTGAAAAAACAAACGAACACTAAGAAGTGGCCCGAACTTTATGTAACAAGGTGGAGAAATGGTGCTGAGCCCACACCATTTCGCAGGGAAACAAAGCCAAGAAATTCCAAAAATTCGCACCATTTCGCGGGGAAACAATGCCAAGAAATTCCAAAAATTAATTTTTGGAATTTCTTGGCTTGGTTTCCCCGCGAAATGGTGTGGACCCAGCACCATTTCTCCACCTTGTTATCTACCATAAGTCTATACTTGATTTCATGCATAAAAACACCTATAGCATAGGAAAACCAAAGGCACATATTTTGGTGCTTTTATGAGCCAGAGGTTATAGTTCCATTTTGAAAATTTAGTCCATTCGTATCTCATCTAAAACAAAAAAACCGATTTGCACATTCTGGAATAAAATTAAATAAATAGTTACACAAAAGCTCGCGTCAGTTAACATAAAATCGCGAAGTTCTGCAAAATGCATGCAATTCATATATTATGTGGTCCAAAATATAAAAATCAGCGACCACTTTGACAATATATAGAAAAAGCTTACGTCGAGTGGTAAAGTTGTAAATTTTTACTTTAAAATGATGGACATTTTGGAATTTTCTGATGAATTGTTCCTTTTTTCATACAAATGTTTAATTGTCCTTTGTCGGATGTATTTTCAAAAAACATTGACTATACTTAATTTTAAGGTACATGGAAAAAGTTTTATAAGATGTGAAGGATACTTAAACGTCGGTATAAAGGAAGGAACAAACTAAAAAATGGTTCTTAAAATTAGTTAGTGATTCATTTGAAAAAATATGGCCAATGTCTCAAGAAAATCCTCAAGGACGAGCAACACGTATTATTATTTGAGGCTATTTGTTCATTCTGCGGATTGGCGGTCGATCTCATTAGACTAACGTGCGTCGAAACAAAAGGTGGAAAATATGAAGTGGTTGATTGAATGAGGACGGACAAAGACGGGCAAAAGCGTTGGTTGATCTGTTTGCCAAACGGTGCAAAAAAATTTACTCCGATCGTCAGTGGGTTTAGGTCGATTACCTACGTGAAACTGAGCACTCACACTCACATAGCATATAATTTTGCTTTCCTCGAGGCAGAAACTGTCGGTCGATACCTAAATGATCTTGAGCGTTTGATGTGATACCAGCGCATTGCATTTAAATGCAACACAGCTCTCTACATTGTCTCATTTCCTGACATTCAATTGCCGCACCTCACTGATTGACTGATCGGATTTTAAATCGAGAATTCTTTTTCCGCTACATGGACTCAGGGTGCAAAAAATGAGGTTGTCTTTGAAATATTACATTCAAAGCTATAAAATGATGACAATTTTTTATTGAAATGTACGTCATCGTTCCTATCATTACTATGAGCTCTCTGACCCTTAAAATGTTCATATTTTGTCAAAGTTTGCTCTGCCATTTTACAGGACCGATTCCCAACAGAAGAGCCCATTTTATTCAGACCTCGGGAATATGACCTAGGTTTTCATACAATGGGACGAACTCATGGATTCTCCCAACTAAACGATGTAAATTTTCATTTTTTTGTCACAGTTCGTTCTAGAGATCTAAATCTAATCTCCTGATTTTCATGATTGTTGCTACTACCGATAGGAGATAGTCCCTAGATCAGCCCGCTCTATTTAAATTATAACTCACGGGGGCCCTCAAAGAGGGCCATAGAAGGCGCGAAGCTTCTCCTGAGGGTTGGGCCGCGTAGCGGCCCGGGGCATAGCCATCTAGTATGTAATATAAACTAAGCACTGTAAGCCAATACCAATTTGCGATGAGAGTGCTCAGTATGATACACGTTTAGTTTAAAAATTGAAAAGAAAATAGAATTTAGTTCGGTATAGCACAATGCAATATCAGCCCAAAAGAACCTCAATGCCTGCACTTCATCAACCCTTTATTGGGAAGTATTCTCTAAATTTTGCCATTATTCTAATGACAAGAATGGTTATTCTCAGGCACCTAGATTCCCATATAATAAGGAGAAAAGTCTTCGTGACACCAGCGGGCCAATTATTGAAATTGATGGACAAAGCTATAGACAAAGAAGACAAAAGAGATATAGAGGGATCCTATTGGTGGAAGCAGGTGGTTGCAATGGACAAAGAAGGTAGGTATTGGACTGTTGTAAGTAACGGCAACCAGCGAGGGATCCGATTGTTAGTCCACCATTTTCTTCCGTAGTCTATAGGAGCCACCCATTTCAACCAATAGGATAGCTCCATACTCCGTATGTCTTCTTTGTCGATTGCTTTGTCTATCAATTTCAATAATCGGCCCGCTGATGGCTCTCACCAGGGAATCTTTTTTTAGGAGGAAAGGTATATAAGTGTGGCAACATGAAATAAGATTCATGCGAACATAACGACCTACACCAGAGCCTGGTGGTTGCTGGATCTGAACTGCGATCGGTTTATCGAGAGCTGCGTAGCTGCGTGGGTGAAATTATGTTAAAAGCGAGCCGGGCTTCTGCATACTTGTTTATAATGCAAACACCCAGTTGCGTCATACGGCCCGCAGGATTTCCGTTCTTCTCCCATCAGCCATCCGCGGTCCCTTCCACCTTCGAAATTGGGTAATCGCGCCTTGGTATATTTCTTTTCGACTCCAGTTGCTGTGGCGTCGCGCCAAACTGTCACAATAAATGATCTAGAGACCCAGTTATCTATGATCCAAAGTCTGGCGCGAACGGCACGTGATTTTCTTTTCGCACGAATATCTCATACGGTTCCGCCTCTGCACATGTGCAAATAGGCAGGATGTATAAAACAATAACGAAACAGGTTTTTTTTATTTATTTGAGAGATGAAGACATATTAGAAGAACATGTATTTCGAAATGTCAGTCATCTCAAAAAATTACACTTTCTGAAAATGCACGACAAAAGCCGATAGAGAGCGCCTCGATGAGTCGAAAATTTAAATGTTCCTTGCTATCCATCTATCGCATTTTAAAACAACACTTTCGTCAAATAGGTAATCATAATTCGCACCAACTTTTTGACTTCGAAAGCTTTTTTAAAGAGGCTCGTGAGAAGCCGTTCTTGATGTGAACAAGTATAGATGTCATAAAAACGTCCAATATTTTCGTCTATACATATTCTGTAGGTGACAATTATTACCTGCAGAAAAGAGCTCGGATGTTCAGATTTAAAATTTTTCCAAGACGCCACTTTTAAAAACGAGGGGGTCTAGGTTCCAGGCTAATTCCCTATATCTATGATTTCCCCCAAAAATGCAAGTATCGAGGGAAAAAATTATGAAATGCGATTCCACAAGTAGGTACTTTGCATCAAGTATGCTGAGCCTACCTTCATTTACGCAAAAAGAGAGAAGGCTAGAAAAAATGTACAAATTCTTCAGTGCGTTGTCGTAGATTACCCTAAAATTTAAAGGCTCAAGTCGGAATTTGGTTGAACTTAAACCTAATAAATTTGAGGTAGGATTTTGCGTTAAAATTTAATCGATTAAGCAGACCTCTTGAAATAAGCCGCGATGTGCACGCATGTAACATCAGTATTTGGTGAGCACACTTAAAGGATTTCAATCGCTGTGTAAGGGACTTTCATCATGGGAAAACCCTAAAATTATCTCTTTAAATTATACGTCAAACTCATCCTCTTGAATGTTAAAAATCTTTTAGCATCAAACTTTTCACCAATATGTTGTCCTCAAGACGATTCAATGAGACATGAGCTATATTTTGGTTGACAATTTTTTTCGGTGGACAAATTTTCATCATTTCAATTAAAAATTGTTGCCACTCCAAACACTTGAATGCATTAAAATGCATTATGATCCTCTTAAGAGCGCACAGGTGTAAACGTAAACGAAACAACACCTATTAGAAGTTCGAAATCGAGCGAGAAAGATCCGGCAGCAATCGGATGTCAGCAAGAATAGGCGCCCACTTTGGGTAGCAGCGCATGGCGCTAATGATCTGGCAAAACTTCCTGCTCATGCATAGAGTTGAAAAATGCAACTCTGCCCGACGCTTTCGGTTGCATAATTTGACAGGTGTAAAAGAATCATCTCTGACAACGAATGCGAATCATTTTTTACACCCAACCAAGTACGGAGACACTGCAATGTTTGCTCAATGCAGCCAATCAAAAGTGATGGTTGTCTCACCGGACGCTGCCAAACTGACGTATGAGGCTTCGAGCTAATCAGATGATGAGATAGGAAATCGACATTTTTCTGCATGATTTTACAGATGCAGTCGCAGCACATTTGCGTACAAATTTCATGGTTAGTGCAAGTGAACGTCTGTCTATGGTAAACAAAGGGGATTGGGTTCCAACTGGAGTGGAAAGTAAGCACGCTCTTCAAACCAAAACAAGGTGTAAACATTACGAATTGCGGCCAGTGGGGAAGAGTAAGTACTCTCTAGTCACTGACTTCTAGATAAGGATTGTGTGACGCAATAGAAGAACCCTTGTTGTCGAATGCCACGTAGAAAATACCTAACCAGAAGTAAGTTTTTTTAAAATCCTGCTGCATAAACTTTCAAAGAATCATTGCAATGTTTTTTCTTTACTACTTAATGTATGAAGATGAACTATACGAGTATTAACATATTTAACAGCACAGAAATGTAAAATTGATGTGACATGTCGGTATATCCGCAAAATTACCTGAGCATGTCACACTTTTTGCGATAAAATCTGAGTTTATAAAAATAATTAAACTTTAAATTAAAGTAAAAGCAACATTCAGAAGTTCTAAACATTTCTTCTCGGATCGCGTTTTATTAAAACAAGAGCTCGGTAATATATATGACATCTTTTTTCATGGTTCTCGACGAGGTCATTTTTTGATGCTTTATATTTAAAAGTCGTCCCTAAAATTAAGTAACGCTCTAGGGGGAGGGGTGGGGTCGAGGAGAGCGTTACGCCATTATGTTTTTAAGTGTCATTGTAAGAGAATAGGGACCTACGGCGTCCCAAGGAAGGAGGGGGTCAAAAATGCGGAAAGTGCGTTACGTAATTTAGGAATGGCGCCTTAATTGAATCACTTTTTGAATTCATTAGAAGGCGGCAGTTTATGACTAGCGGTGAGTTACCGTCAGCGTAAAGATAGGAATACAAATCCTAACCGCAATATGAATATCAACTACGTTAAAATTTAACGAGAAAACTATTTTCAAACAATGCTCATGAGAAACTGCAGAGTAAAGAACTCTTAAATGATGGGCATTAGGCGTTGATACTATGTAAATGAATTGAAAATATTACACATTGGTATAAACAGTGCATTGAAGCGAAGTTTAATAAATATTCAGACTATATGAAATACACTGCATGAAAACAAGCCCATCTGAAGAAGTAAATAGATTAAATTAGACAATCCTCGTCGAATGTACCTATTACATTCAGTTATTACATTTAACATTGTTAATAGTAAGTTTTACATATGTGTCGATTTATAGTGACCCTTAGAAAAATTGTAACTTTTGGGTAAAACTGGCAACATGAAAAAGGGCTGACGAAGAGTGACGCATTCTTGCAATAATATGAGTGTTTTCTTTTTCCAATTTTGGCTAAATCACGCCCAGACACGGTTCGTCGCTTCATGCTGGCCAACATAACCTTATTAGAAAACGGATTTCCCGAGTCTCCTTTGACGTCGGAGCGTTACATTGCATCAACGTCTGATTTATTTATAGAAATTTTCTGATTTAAATAACCGCCTGATTGTTACTTAAAATCGCGATCAACTAATTCTACGTTAGAAAATGTATTTTCTCAGCCAGTAAACTTATACAGAATACAAAATAAATAAGAAGGTTAGAAAACCGATGGGAAAAATAAAATCCATGCTTAGCACTGAGAAATGTTTTACAGTATTTTATGTGAAATGTAAAACTAATTTAAGCATTTCAACCCCTTTAGCCTTTCAAGTATTACGTGGCGCCCATAGGGGGAAGGGGATTTGAGTCAGCGTAACGGTGCGCTACAAGAGGTGGGGGTTGGGGGCCAAGCCCAGCGTAACGTAAGAAATCCGAGCAGGGGGGGGGGGGGCTCTGAAAAAACTTGCAAAAAATTTAAAGTCCCGCCCTTCCCGAAAGAATCTTTTCACGTATTTTCACACCTCTGTTGATCTCTTCCCGTCATATTTCAGCAAAATATCTCTAAAAAAACCCGATTTTTTTTCAAGTTGTTTTCTCAGCGTTTTCTTGATTTTTTCAAATGAGGGGGGGAGTTAGGCCAGCGTTACGTAATTCTAAAAGAGGGGTGGGGCTGCGTTACGGGTGCGTTACAAGTGGAAAGGGGGGTTAAAAATCGGAAAAAGTGCGTCACGTAATACTTGAATGCCCTTAACCTGTGTGGCGTTCGAGGTATCCCCTGTCAGAGACGCATTTGGGACGACGCAACGGGACCCTGACCTTAAAATCAGATGCCATGCGGTCGATTACACCCATGAAAACATATTTTACGTCTATTCAGAATCCTCTTCGTATTAAGGTAATACATGTTTATATACCACTAGCGATTAATCTATGATCTCGATAGTCACAGAAAAGTTATTTTGTTAGCAGGAACTGTTTTTTTACGCTTATTGAAGTCATAACCGAATTTCAATGACATCATTCGTAAACTTTGGACCTCATTCAAAAAGATTCATATGCATACTATAATAGACCTGAGAAGATATTCAAGATCAACTAACCGTAGAGGACAATTGGCACGCATTCTATCAACCTTCACAAACAGCGGAATCTATTTGGCGACACGAGTCACTATTGAAATGTCATGGAAAAAATGACCAGAAACAGGAATTAAACTCGAAGAATTTGCATCCTGAAAAGTGGCGCGAATTAATAAGATGGTATCTTAAGATACCTATATATGGTGAGTTTCATCCAGCTCTCTCCGGCAAAGGGAGGACAATTTTCGTTAAAATAGTCGTTTGCTGACACTAAAAGAAAAATGATACAGTCTGGAGGTGAAACACAGAGTTACGCACGTCTTGAGTTGATTCTTGGTTCTATACTATTCTTTGTGCAAAATCAACTCTGAGGTCCACCTAATTTGAGTGAGATTTTGTTTCCTTCCCATATCTTGCGAATCTAACCCGACAACACAAATGTTTTCAGAGCACGCACTGATACCAAGAATTGCCAATATTTTAGTGTATGATACACTGGAAAAAAGCCTCTTGGATCCAGAGTCCAGACGCTCAACAAATTTGACAGGAAAAAATACCCTTGATTCGATCGGATTTTTGCCTGAATTGTGAGTCACTTGATTCCATTTTTATGTATGTATGAATAGATATAAAGCAAATAAACGCGATCACAAATCATTCACTTTCATCAACTTCGGGTTCGCCTTCAATTTTGGCGTATACGCAACATACACATCAGGGAGCGCGAACAGTTAATAAGCCTCTTTATTTATGCAGATTTCCTCTTGATATAAGCAAAACTCCGATTGAATCAAAATCATTCTTTCTTGTCAAATTTTTTTAAGAGTGTGTACTCTGGATCCAAGATACTTTCTTTCCAGTGTAACCTAACAACATTTTATCGCATTTAATTTAGGGGAAATGTAAAAGTGTGCCTTTATTCATTCTTTGAGTTATTTCTAAGATTAAAATTTCCAAGAATTGCATTTTGCAAATATAATTACAATATTTCAACAGAAAAACCATCTTGCGTTGTTGCCTTGTTGGGTCTAGGGGGTTTTAATCCAGTTTCATAGGACCGCATAGGGTCACCTGCCGAGCCATTATCAGAGAAGAATGAAATATCTTAAGCATGTTGGCAAAAGTCGCCTCTTCTTACAAAAATGTCACCATTTTTTCCATTCTGAGGGTGGCCGAGGGACCCGTATCCATTATCTTTTTATAAGGTACTCTACACGCAAAAAAACGGTAGAAATTGTTGGATGATGTGGAATTTTCTAATTACTTATGGCAGTGCCGCAATAAATTAGGTTACTAACCCAAATGTTGTGGCACTACCCCAACTTGAGTTGCGGCACAACGAAAATTAATTGGAAATGCCAATTTTATCCAACAAATTGGGAGTAATAACACAATTTTAGGAGATAATCCCAACACCTTTTTTTCTGAGTAGGGTTACTTGTGTTCCATCCCCCTTCTACCCTCAAGAACCTGTCAATACGCGTGATGCAAATTTCCTATCTAGTACAACCAATCTAAAGGTATCGTTGCAAAACACGGAGAAAAATCTATGGCTTTATAAACCAACTAGTGGTTCATATGGGGCACCACTGATAGTCGTAAATGAACTGATGATTCTCCGTCTGTGAACCATACTAACGTATCTCGCACCATACTAAAGTATATATACCATCACTAAGGTATAATATGTGCTATTATTACTAGTGCCTTTACCACTTTTAGTGGTGTTCCATATGAGCCACTAATTGGTTTATAAGCCATGGCTTTTTCTCAGTGAAGAAGGAAGTCGAGTGCGGTATGACAACGTCGGGCGGGAACGTTTCAACCGGAGTCGAACCTCGCGAACTCCGGATAAGGCGAATCGGAACACCCTGAAAACGGAATCGGATTATGCAAGGAGCACGCTCGCGACCTTGACTCCGCTCACGGGAGCGCCACGCCGCGCCGCGCCGTTCCTCAAAGCTCGCACGAGCGGGCGCATCGTCCGGCCCAAAGGCCCCTTTCCCGGATCAAAGGTCCCCAGTCCCCGATGCCGGCTTACCAGCGGGCTGATTATTGAAATTGATGGACAAAGTGATAGACAAAAAGGACATAGGGAGTATGGAGCGATCTTATTGGTTACAATGTGTGGTTCCAATAGACTAAGGGAGAAGATGATGGACTAACTGTCGGGTTACTCGTGGGTTGCCGTTAGGTAGTCTATTACTTACTGCCTTTGTCCATTGCAACCACCTGTTTCCACCAATAGGATCCCTACATATCCCTTTTCGTCTTTTTTGTATATAGTATGGTATAAAGTGATTGAAAATGATTGGCTATTGTATAGCTCGATTATTTTTTCAATCATTTTACCATGTTCTACGAAAGCCAGCCAAATTGGCATTAAAATGTGTTTGTCTATAGCTTTGTCTATCAATTTCAATAATCAGCCCGCAGTGGCGATTAAGCAAACTGGCAACACTCTTTCCCTCCATTTAAATAAATTACAAATATCGAATTTAGATGAGGCAAGCTGCCCCACTAAGGATCGATTGTTATACGTAAATTTAAATGGAAAGAAAACAGTGTTGCCAACTATTAAGAATCGGCACTGCAGTTTACCAGCTCAAAGTTTCCCGCCAATTATCGACGAAGTTCCCGGGAGCTTTCCCGATGGTTCTTCAATAAGTGTCTTAGTGTTCTCGCTGTGAATTGCATACCCGCCTTTGAAATGAATGTTCCGTATATTTTTAAAAATTTCACCAACTTTTGAAATTTCAAGAAATCTTTCACGGAATCACATCACTTTCTTCCGTTTTGTACACCACCCTGCGATAGGAGAGTCACAACTTGATCGAATTTAGCGACTTCATATTTCAAAAAGCGAGTAAATCCAAAAGGTGATGCATAAAATATGTGATTGTTTAAACATTTTTAACTAAAAATTAGTGAATAAACCCATCACGATGAGTAACCTGTAGTGCACTCGTGAATGTTTGTCAGTGTTCCGTATCGATGATGAAAATCCGTGTAAATCTACCAGCAACGTAACATAAGGCGAGAGACTTAAACGCTCGGATAAAAAAAGTAGCTAGTAAAAATAAATTAAACTTTGCGATAAGAAACCATCATTTTTGGCGTATCCACAAAGTTAAGTATCTGAACAGAGGAACAGAGGAACTAATACACGAGAGACTTAAACGCTCGGATAGGAAAGTACCGATCCTCGGTGACGACATTTTGCAATAAAGGACTATCATTTTTGGCTCATCCTTAAAATTAACTGTCTAAATAGAGAAATTAATGGCATACTTATTATATGCGCTCTGTTGTATGACAGTGTCTGTGGGGCCACTGAACACATTTCTACCCCCGGTTGTACGGCCACTCTTGATAACCCCAAACCGGAAATTAGTCCAAAATTGCAGTTTTATCGCCCCCACGATAAGTTTATGTGTCTTGTGCGCTGCGGTGAAGTAATGTAGGTACAGTAGGTTACGTGAGACTCTGTTGGGTTTTGCTAGGTAATGGTAGGTTAAGTATGTGTAATTCTGTCACCTTTTCCCAGGAAAGTAAATTTTAGTCGGAATATCCCCAGGTAAGTGAAACGTAGGTATGATGCTCTTGCCAACCCTTTGGCTGAAATGCAGCTTTTTGTTCCCACCACTAGAGCCGTGACGCGAGATTTGAATTTCAATAATTTTGCAGTCTCGGCTGGAGACAAATTTGACCTTCTGCTGTTGATAAAAATGAGCAAAGAGGCACCTCACTGAATACAAGCACATGTTCAATCAAACGAATTTGTCGGCACTGAATGAATATGTTTATTTTCATCAACATCACTCGGTCATTTTTGTTTTCAGCCATGACGGCAGAGTTGTTGAAATTCAAATCAAGCTGGAAATCAAGGTGGCAGGGACAAAAAGCTGCATTTTGGCCAAGGGGGCTGACAAGAGCACACCTACGTTCTACGTTTTTACTTGCCTTGGGAATTTTCCGGGTAAGTTCACTTGACTTGAACAATATACATCTCTATTCTCGTCCAGCGAAATCCAAATCGGTGAGCCTTTGGCATGGGTCGAATGACGACTGACACGATTTAAGCGATGGAATTGGAGTTGGGGCCGATGAGCCGCGTGACGCTGGGCCGTGCCATGCCGGGACGACGCACGCTGCCATTGGCCGTCGCGCCGCGGTGGCAGAACTCAAGGTTGCCACCGCGATTTTGCGTGGGTGGCGGCCTAACCCGGGCGTCCCGCGAAACGTTCACATTAATGGGCGCTTCTTACTCGTCACTGCCACCTCTCCGCGATCGCCGCGTTGTCGAATCGTTTCCCAGGTGCTTGGAAAGTGCGGAACAAAGAGGTTGTGATGGGTCAGTAGCAAGATGCCCGGATCGTTCACTCGAAAAAAAAGTCGCTTGGATCTAGAGTCCAAACTCTTGAAAACAGTGACAAGAAAAATACTCTTGATTCAATCGAATTTTTGTTTCAATCAAAAAGAAATCCGCTTAAATTAAGAGCATTGGCTCTCGATTTAAGCAAAAATCCGTTTTCAAGAGTCTGAACTCTAGATTCAAGCGACTTTTTTTTTTCCAGTGTTGGTTTCATTTGACACGTGCAGTGGTGATTTTACAGGCTGGCAACACTGTTTTTCTTCAATTTAAATCCATTAAAAATATCGATTTAAGTTGAGACTAGCTACCTCTTAGAGAATCGATTGTTTTACACGCAATTAAATTGAGGAAAAACAGCGTTGTCAAATGTCAAGAATCGCCACTGGGCACGTGCCCGTGCAAAAAAATAAATTAACCCACAGGATATTGACAGGACAGACCACTTTGTAAGTGGGCTGTCCACAAATCACAGCTGGCACGTAGGGCTAAAGAGGGGAGGGGAGGGGGAAGGTTTAAAGGTGCTCCACATTTGATTACAACAGAGGTGCTTTCGCATCGGATAAAATAGAAAACTTGGAAAAATTACCTACCATCAATCGTCTCGATAATCGCCTGTCATAATTTGAATCGATGAATTTGAAAAGGCCATTTTCCAAAATTTTAGGAATGAGTCTCCCACTTAAATCTACTCGTGACGCGTTAGCGATACAGCTCCTGGACGCTAACTATACTGGATTTGCTAAGGAGGATCTTGGAACTTGGAAGTCACATTTGCCGATAAATTACAGAACGATCATCTTTCTGGAGTGGGCTACACTTTGATTGGCTCATCATTCAATAGGTTAAACTGGAAAGTAAAGGCACGTCGTGGGAAATCAGCAATCGTAGGCAATCCATGTTAACTCTTGAAATTGCAAGACTTCTTATCGACATGATAAAGGTTTCATTGATGAAGAACTTCAAAGGCACAATCTCGGCTTAGAGCGCCTTCAGGTTCCTGTGATACTCTCTGCTTTCCCAAGCAGCTAGTTTAGTTGCCTATTTGAATCAAAACCAACTAAGATCACTCATTTCACTAGGTACACGCGCACGCGCACACCCTTGCAAGTGTGACTGTTGGTGTCGTCTTGCATTCAAGAGGAAAAAAACGTATATTCAACTCCAAGAATTTATTATAATCATTACTTTCTATCTTGTTTCTTTGTATCTAAATGTTTGACTTTTCTATCGAAGATAAATATTAGATAATAAGGAAGGTGTTTGTGGTTGGGGTTAAAATCCCATCCACAAATTCATACCTCGGCGGTAAACCGGTGCGGGTTGGTTGAATCGTGTCATACACTGAAAAAAATGAGTTAGCGTCAGATGACTAAAAATGGTTTCTATACACTAACTCAAATTGTGTGATTTGGACACACATGATTTTTGGTTTCTGTACACTAACCACTATTAGTGCTGGAAACTAATTCCGCTTCTCTAATTCGCATTCGGTAGGGTTGGGTCAACCTAACCTCAAAACTGAGAGAGGAGAAAACGGCTTAGCGAATGATAACTGGACAATACTTTCAGGAAAAGAAGATTTCTTAAAAGATGAGAGGTAAAAATCAACTGACCGGTTCCAAATGAACGACAGAGGAAAGGAATATCCCATAGGTATGTGCAAGTAGACAGAATTATCCTTTAGAGAGACACACACTCACACATGAAACGGTAGCGAATGTTCACACTGAATAAACATATCTCGTCCGAACACTTGAGATATTCTTTTGAAATTACGGGAGAACACGAACTATAGAAGTAAGCAGTAAGTTCACAGATTTTCGTAAAATATAAACTGAACGCGGAACGCTTTAATCGCAATTTAATACAGAAGATTGACGACTCCAACGAATATCATGCTTGTTTACGTTTTGAATCGAACAGACGATTTCTAACCTTAACAGGTTTATTTATGTTGCTTTCGAACGTTTTCAAGAAAGAGAGGACACTATAAATCATACCGGGAGTATTTACATTGTCAAACGAGCCCGAAATTTCACATTTTAATTGATTTTCACGAGCTGACGCGATTGAGGCTGTTGTACCGACGCCACTTTTTCGAAACTAAATAAATGTAACGGACAATGTGGCAGTTAGTGTTGAGGGCGAATTAGTTTGACCCGAAGGTGAATTTGTCTTACCACAGCGCTAATTTTACAGCTAGTGCTGTTTTCCAATTCTGGTTCGCGCTCTAGTAAAGTCAAGTCAGCGTATGAAGCGAATTGATTGGTGCTTCAGTACAATAAATTAGTTCTGAAGCCTAATTTTGATTCTACTTGGCGAGAACCAACCAAATTAGTTCTCAACGCTAACTACTTTTTTTTCAGTGTAGGTTATATAAAAATTGTTACAATGAATTATAAATTGATTTAGCCGAAAACAAAAAATCTTATTTAATTGATTTATACATGCTTTTATTTTGAAAAATATTCCAGACGTTGAAAATTTAATGTCTTTATTTCCAATGACTGAGGAAAAAATTAAGGAATACCCACGATTTTACAATCCTACCCCATCGCGCCGTGGATGGTGACTCAATTTGTCGTGATTTCTCCCTCCACTTTCCTTGATTTCACACACCGGTGGGCACTGACACTACATCCCAAAACTAGCTATCTATCGTGCATGTATACCTAATTTAATTATAATTGACTCTCATCAATAACACGGCTCACGGTGAGCACGGGTTGGAAACGAGCCAAGATCCAATTTATGGAAGACCACGCAGTACGCATTGTCTTTTTACCCTATTCTTTGGCCTCTCATTTCTACTAATCTCGTTCACGCCCCGAGTTGCTACGCGTGTCAAAGATTTTAATTTCAATACGATAAGATAATTTTATAGGACGAATGTTTTTAATTTAGTTGTACTTTTACGTTGTGTACCTCAAATTTTGATCGCTTTTATGTATGTATCTGGGGCAAGAATAATCATACCAAACTATACACTTCGATGCTGAAAAAAAGTTGATTCAACTTTACGTTGAATTGATAGTTCCATAGGCGGTTCTAGACCTTCATGTTTGGGGGTGCCCAGAGGTGGAAAATGTCGGAGATCGGCCCCATAGGGGACGGTCGCTCAGGGGAGGCCTAATTTTCGGCCCTCAAGTTTTATCCCATTCCTACCCTCCTTGCTCTTTTTCTCTCCTTTCTTTCTACTTAAATACTTATAAATTCAACGTAGAAAATTTTTAGCAAAACTTTCCACTAAAACTACATTCTTACCATAAAAAAAAAACAGTAGAATCTTTGTAAAACACGGCTATCAATATTAATTCTGTTTAAAACATTTTCAATTAATTGCTGGGATTTTTTTCAGTATGAGCGAATACAGAATCTTTAAAAGCAGTAATTTGGTCTTTTTTAGATCAATTTTCAGAATTAAAAAATTCATGAAATAAAAATATTGCCAATTTTTTGCGCTTCAAAATACGATTTTTTCTTGACGTGTTTACTTGCCCGAAAGCCTCTTTCACGGTTCCGGTAACCCTACTTAATTTTTGCTTGGGGGTGCCCGGCACCCACTGGCACCCCCGTAGAACCGCCTATGGATAGTTCCCAATTGAGGCTTATTTTATACGTGCTTTACGGCAAAAAAGTACTGATAAAACTCTAGTGCAGTCAGCTCGATATATCAGAGAAAAACCTCCCGTTGGCTCCATTAATGCATTCCGGTATAAATCGATACTTCACGATTTACCCTCTGTAAAACTAGTCCGTTTGGTTTTCACCTAAAAGGACGGAAAATCTATAATTTACTCAAATATCTGATAGAGCCATTTCCGCTTATTTTTTGCTGCTATAGCCAAAGATGACCTTAGTATTCTTCCATCAATCACTAGTTTCCAGGAAATCGAATTTTTCCAAACTACATTTTGTGGCAAAAATGAAACAATTTTTTTCCCCATTCTAGAAACTTATTGATGATGGGAATAATTGAAGGCATTAGCCAAGTAAATAAATAAAATTATAGACAGGATTCTCCTATCAGATTCCAGTTCTCAAATTCAAATTTTAATTTACATACATACATATCAAGCCGCTACCTCAGCGCACTAGAGCGCTCTGCGACTCAAAATCGCCATCGGAATCGATCCTCTCACAAATCATCGGGCAGATTACACCGTCTGATCTCCCCCTCCACTCCCTCCCGCCAACCTTTTACTGGACGTCCACGCCGCCTTCTTCCGTGAAGAACCCAATTAAATACCTTTCTGGGCAACCCACTATCCGTCATTCTCCGCACGTGTCCATACCAAACCAGCTGCCTGGTTTTGATATTGTGCACAATATCTTCCTCAACTCCCATTATTTCACGCACTCGTTCAGTACGAACGCGCTCTCTCCGCGAAAAATTGTAATTTTCTTGTTTAAAAATAAAACATGTTTTTTTAAGATCTATGCGTTCACCAAACTTTTTGAGGACGTTTGAACTTTTCAAAGTAAACTGATGGTTTAATTTTTCTGTTGACAGGTCACCCGGATGCTCCTAGCGTTGTAGGGGCGCTCGCGGGAGATGGAGAGGGGCACCTGGTGCCGACGGCGGTGCGGCGGGAGGGCCCCAGCCGGCTGTCCAGGCGGGAGCTGGCCAAGGAGGCCGAGAAGGTCCTCAAGCAGGCCGAAAGCGTCGTCTGCGTCCCCATCTCCGAGTCGGGGGCCATCATCGAAGAGAAGCCCAGCAGGCCCACTAGAAATCATATCCCACATAGGTCTAACTTGACAAGGAGGTCCAGTTTTGGAGGCTCCGACAACAAGCATGAGCTTTCCAGCAAAAAGCAAGGTAACTTTTTTATGTGAATTCTCCATTAAATTTGACTGAATTTTGTAGTTAGGTACTGCTATTACTGGCTCTTACGTGAGGAAAACATATTTCTATTGGGGAACTAATAGTACATAAGCTGTTTCTAAATTGAGCCAAAAATTCTAGTTCCAAATTGCAAATAGTAGCTGAATTGTGCCACGAGGGGCAAGACACGCTTAGGCGATGTCAGAATAAATGGACTGCATTTTGCAATTAGGAACTATAAATTCCAGTCCGGTTTAAAACAACGTATGTGCCATTATTTTCCCTATGGACATAAGTGTTTTTTCAGATGAGCCAGAAATAGTTCCAAATTGCAAAATGCAGTCCAAATAGCGTTCACACAATTAATTGTTTGTGTATTGAGAGTTCTGAGAAAAAACCTGTTGCAATCGTGTAGGGATCCTAAAGTATGCGACTTAAGTATGCATATAAAATTGGAACATTTATATACATTTAAAATTTACTGATTTTTTTTTATATAAAAACATTTGATCGATCATCATTCGAGATATTTTTTTAATTAGTCATTGATAATATCCTTAAATCTTCACGGAAAAAATTAAGCTTCAACAATTCAATTGCTAAAAAAAGTGACTGCAATATTTCAACGTAGAGTTCACACCAAAAAAATGCTACTTTAACCACTATTGTAAGCTAAAGTAACATTTTTTTGTTGTAAAATCTACATTGAAACATTGCAGTCACTTTTTTTAGCAATTGAATTGTGTAATCAGCAATTTAATTTTGTCCGCGTCTACCATACTTTCCGTGGAACATTTAAAACATATCCTTCGTGCTTTCTTTTTGTGCAGGAAAACCGAACCTAATTTCGTCGGTCTTCAACTCGTTGGATCGATCGAAAAGCAAGAAGAAGACCGAAGCACGTGAGAACGAAGACTACCGGTACAATCTGCGACGGAGCAGCCTCCACGACGACACGGGGACCAACAGCCTCCCGCGGAGCACTCAAAATCGCTCGAGAACCCGAATCGGGCGCAGCGTGAGCGACGCCGGAAGCCGGAAGCCCCTCGACCGGAAACCGGAAGAGAAGAAAACCATCTCCATATTCGCCACCCTGGACCGCCTCCGCAACCCGAACCGAAAAGCGAAACCGCATTACGCGGGCTCCAAATCCGACGTCGAGGTCAGGAACGTGGCCAACCGCAACGGTGACGTCATCGACTACTCGCGCACGAACCACGTGCAGAGGAACCCCTCGCCGGTGGTGGCGCCGCGGCGGAAGAAGAAGCAACTATCGCCCATCATCGAGATCACCCCCCGGGAGGACTACTTCGAGTCGTCGTCGGAGAAGCACCAGCCGTACAGTCTGGGGGGCGGCGAGTACGAGAGCCTGGGCCGAAGGCCGCGGGACGAGGTGGACCCGCCGGTGAGGAAGCAGCACTACAGCCTCGGCGGAGGAGACTACGAGAGCACCGAGCGGAAGCCGAAAGCGGCCGGACCGCGCTACGCGGAATTGACGGACGACGATAGCGACATTGGCGGAAAAATTTTAGCGACGCCTTCGCCGACCCGAGCGCCGACGATCGACAAATTGATTCAGAAGTTGAGCGAGGAGCGACGCAATAGAGCGGCGAGCAAAGCGGCTGCGAGCTCGAGCCCACTTGTCGAGCCGGACGAGGGCCGCCAACATAACGACAACAAACCGTTCTCGTACACGGAGCCGCCCACCAAGGCTGACGCGGACGGAGGACATGTAATCTACGCCCAAGTCGTCGCGAGCGGAGGCGTCGACGGCAAACCCGCGGCAAAACAAACCGTGCACGCGACAGTCAGTCCGAATCGACTGCTCGACGACGAGCGGAGCCGCGCCATGGGCCAGGACCGTGCGTCACCCACCTCGCGCATCCCCGAACCGGAGAAGATCCTCAACCTCATCCGCGCCCAGAGCAAGCCCGTCCCCCTCGAGCCGGAGTCCTACAAGCCCAGGACCGAGACCTTCATCAGGATCGAGCGGGACGACCCCTTCGGGACCCGCGGACGCGGCGACGGCATGGAGCTCAACGGCCGGCGCAACTCCTCCTTCGACCGGGACGACCTCACCGTCTTCCGCGAGAAGTACGGCTCCCTCCTGGACAAGCGCTCGCCGAGCCTCAACGAGACCGACATCGGGTGGTACAGCACCCCCGCCCGGAACCTCAGCCACCGGCGGAACCTCCTCGAGTCGAAGATCGAGGACAAGCAGCGCCGCCTCACCCTCACGGCCGGCCAGCTCAACCTCAACAACCAGAAGAACAACAAGCTCAGCGAGCTCCTGGACGACACCTCCGACCTGACCAAGAACCGGTATTTCGAGACGAAGTTGGTCCACGAGTCCAGTGAGCAGAGGCGACATTCCCTGAAGAAGGATGTCTCCGATTCGGGCGTGGAGCTGAGCGACTACCGGAAGGAGTCGCTGAACGGCTACGCTCGGAAGATCGAGCCGCCCCCAAGGGCGAAGTTGGAGAACAAGGCGCTGTACCACCAGAGGGTGGTGTCGACGAGGACCCACTCGGAGGTGCCGAAGGTGGAGCGGCCGCCGCGGAGCAAGCTGTCGAGCAAGAGCTTCTCGGCGACGAAGACGGTGCAGGAGAAGAAGCGCGAGGCGGTGCCGAGTGGCGCCACGCTGGTGCGGCGCTACAGCCAGAACGAGACGACGCGCTACCGGATCGAGCCGAAGACGGCGCCCGGGGCCCTGGCGGCGCCGGAGAAGAAGCTCACCAAGATGGAGAAAGTGAAACAGTTTTTCGGTGTGAACGCGAAGAAGAAGCGGGGCCCGGAAGAGGTGGTCGTGCAGCGGTACCGGGAGTACAAGGGCAGTGATACCGATGACCCGTCGTCGTCCGAGATTCGTCGCCGCGCATCCACGCAAGATTCGGATAACCCTACTTACGAGGTAAGCACCACCTAATATTTCCATTATTTTACCCAACTTTAGGTGTATTGGTGCTGGCAACGCAGCGTATCCAATGGGAAAGGGGGGAAGCTTGTAGTAAACAACCCTCCCCCCTCCCTTTTACCAGGTCTTGCAAGTTGTATTTACAAGTCGATGGAATAGGCACAATACCGCTATCTGCAAATTGGCAATTTTGTAGGACGAGGAGAAAATTTCGCCATTTTTATAATTTTTAGGTTAGATCTGCAATTTTTTCATGCATTACAGCGTCATTACAATGCTCCCTCGAAGAATTGGAAAAAACTATAAACATCAGCTTAAGTATACTTTGTACTGTAGAATGAGACGAAGTCGCTAACTCTTTTTTGCCAAAATTTTCCGGTAGGCTACAACTGATAACCCTATTTACAACACATATTACCCCCCCCCCCCAAACGCATAACGAACTTCTTTTCTTGATCTATGGTTGAAAAGTTCATTAGAATGGCTTCGGTCGAAAATATAAAGAAGAGATTAACCTCTGCATCCAACAGATAGGAATTTTCAATCAGAGCACCCCATTAAATATCATCCATGTGAGGAAACCCCCAGGCAAATGAGTTGACGTTTGGGGCATATTTTCCTCTAGGATAGAAAAAAGGGAGCGAATGGGTTAAATGGCAACATGATGGGCATTGATGATGTCTCTCATACATAAATGGCGTGTATTTCCAAAGAATGCATACATAGTGGTCCTCGATTTGTCGGCCTTTCGTAAGAGGTTCCTGGAGAAGAGAACTTGGAGCTCTACCAAAATATTTGAAAAAAAGTAATAATGATAATATTTTCTGATGAATTCTTCAAATAATTGAGGGACTGTGAGGACAAGGCGTTAATGCAGTTTTTTTGCTTTTTTTTTTCTTTGTTTTTGTTTGAGATATTAATAATTTCAAATAAAACTAGTCTTAATGTGTATTTTGTGCAAAATTCGCTCTCAAATTCCAATTTATAAGCATCTAAAAGTCATTTTGAACTTTCTTTCCGTCATAAGGATCTATGTAATTTCGAAACTTCAAACACGCATTTCTCGAGGTAGCAAAAACTGTACTTATGCGCATTGTCCTCCAAGCCCCTCAATTCTCGTTTTGTCTGAAAACTCCTTCTAACAAACATATATGGGCTTCACTTATCAATGAAAATTCGCAGGGCTTCCTTTGATGGGTTAATAGTTCCAGTTATAAGTTTCGGAAGTTATAGTTATAATTGTCTGATAGTTCGAATCAGATCACCCCGATTTGTTTTTGGATCTTTTCGTAGTCATGACATGGCCACTGTTTAAAAAAACTGATCCAGTATTTCGTAACAAGGTTTTTTGGTTAGAGTGAATACCACAATAAATCAAACAAAATCTCGATGCTCGAGCACATTTGCAAACTGGCTCATTTGAAACTTGCAAAAAAGGAGATCAGATCGTCCCAGTTGCACTCATGTGCCCACGGCCCACGCCCTAAGTGAGAAAACCCGCTGCACGATCGAACCGAATTTCGAAAATATATTTCACTCGTCGTCGGTGGCAATAGTAATCCTCTAAACCAGATCTACACAAATTGCTAAGTTGATTAAACTGTCTTATAAATTTTATTGGGGAAGGTTTTCTGTATGACGTCACGTGTCAATGCACTATCCCGTGAGGCTATTTTTAAACCCATTTCATTGCCATTTTCATCTCACTTTTTTATGCTGTTTGCAATTGATTCGAGCTAAAACTG
This sequence comes from Bemisia tabaci, assembly GCF_001854935.1. Lineage (NCBI taxonomy): Eukaryota > Metazoa > Arthropoda > Insecta > Hemiptera > Aleyrodidae > Bemisia > Bemisia tabaci. Next base: position 6,742,326 of record NW_017549038.1, on the reverse strand, counting down.
ATGAATGCATTCGGTATAAAGTAGCTAATGACAATAACAGGAAATCGTTTCGAAAACTGCGAGCATTTAATGTGAATTCAAATTCTGCTGGGGGTACAATTTTCAACTCGATCTCCAAATCAGACTTTTCTAAATCAAAAGTTTACTAATAACAAAACTCGTTTCCAGCTATTTTTGGCAGTAGCTTTATAAGAAGGGTTGCCCTTTGCAAAAAGGAACCAAGAGCGTTCCAATGTTGCTAGGATTGCGCAACTTAAATTATTTGCAGCCCCAAAGTTGGCCCATTGTAAACAAACCCCAGCCCATCCGCTCCTAGTTGGACCCGATGTGAACGAAACAAGTTGGCGAAAAAGTTCTACAAAGTTCTAGATGTGATATTGGGTGTGATAGAAATGTTTTTAGTTCCAACTTCTGAATTAAGTTCGGATCGAACTTTGATGGATATTTTTGCCGATAATTACGCTTTGATTGTGATTATCATTCATTTCTTAGCCGATAGTACGTGTTCCTCTGGGTCGGGTTTGTTTACATTGGGCCAACTGTGGAGCTCCATGGTAGCCTGAAACTGATGAACCAATCAGAGAGCGGCACAGAGATGACAATACTCTCCTGCATGTAGGTACTCTAGGCATAATAACGTAAGAGAGCGACTCGTAAAATGCAAAATTAAAATTCGCGAAACGTGATTCATAAAAATGCGACCATACGGTGGACGCAGTGCCGTCTGTGGATTTGTGGATAAATTATTAATGGTTAACAAGTCAACAGCGATCTTATCCTCGACGCATTTTGCGCGTTGATCAGAGAGCCGTCCTGGGCCTCATCCGGTGAGGAAACGAACCTCGATACGAGACTCTTTAATTTTCGTCCACTTCCCACGGGCAACAATGAGCCTCAATCATGTGGGAGCTGATGTAGGTACTGAACAAGGTGAAGGTCGCTGTCACACCACAGCTCCACTTGAACAGCGCTGACCGAAAGAAGCGTATGTACACTTCTGCGGGACATCATGCTCATATTCTGCCTTGCGTAGGAAAAGTCTCAAGAGCATTTGCATGCACTGGAAAAAAAACACATTGGATCTAGAGTCCAGACTCTTGGAAACATTGACAAGGAAAAATACTCTTGATTCAATCGGATTTTTGCTTGAATCAAAACGGAATCCGCTTAAATTAAGAGGCTTGGTTCTTGATTTAGGCTAGATTCTGATTGAGTCAAGAGTACTTTTTCTTTTCGATGTTTTTAAGAGTCTGGACTCTAGATCCAATGTGTTTTTTTTTTTTTTTTTTTTTTTTTTTTTTTTTTTTTTTTTTCCAGTGTCGACTTTTATTTGACATAAGAAGTCATCTGTGAGAAAAATGACGAATACGTTTCCTTGAAAAGCTGAGAAATTTTAAGATGCAAATAAATTCCCTGAAAATTTTGAGGAAAAATATATATAGACAAGTACCTTAGGACGAATTGGGGATGTACTTAGATAAATTTGGCAATGTCTGAACGCAAATACGAGAATTTTGCAGCTTAAATTCGATATATAATGCTAAGTTTTAGATTTTTCTTCAATATCGTCAACTCTTATTCTAAAGTAGAGGTAAAAGAAAAGGGATTGAGTCTTTATTGAACTGTATGTCTTAAAAATGTGTGCGCTTCTATCTCTGTGACAATTTCTCTCGTTCATTTCCGCTGAGCGGATGAAAAAAATTGTTTTGATAAAATATTTCCTCCGCAATACAACAATTAAGTGGACTTCTTTCAAAAAAAGGGTGTTGTCTGGGGCGGCAAACATCGCAGAAAATATTAATTTATTATTGTTAAATGACCCTCTGTGAAATGAATACATAAAGTGAAATCGGCCTCCTTGAAGAAAATATTTTTCTTTGCCTCAAGGAGGACGAACCCAAACATCAATTACGGCAATTAAATCTCTTACAGTTGACCGTCAAAGTTAGCTTAACCCCGTATATGCGAAAGAAGTTGTCAGTGTTTAAAAATTTCCTACGTGTTTGAAATTCGCAATAGCAAAAGCGACCCCTTTTGGATTACACAAAAACAGCACCGATCAAATACGAAAAATATTCTTCCAAACTCACAAAAAGTTCTTAAAGCGCACACAGTCCTTATATCGGTCCCTATGGTAGCCCCGAAACTTCCCCTAGGAAGAGTTGACTCTTGAGGTCATTACTCTCCTCAGGTGAGGAGAGTTAATCTCTGCTCGTAAAAAATGTGGCAATATGCACCGTCTTCAAATAGTCCGCAACTATAGAGAAATCTGCAAATCATGATTGAGAGCGATTTATTCAGTGAGTCCCAACTTTCGGAAGTTTTTTTTCACTTTGAAATTCCTGTTGAGGTATATTCCCGCACTTTCTATTGTCCTCGCAAAATTATACGCACAGTAGAATGTTAAATGCCAAACTTTTAACGCAACTCTTTATTACAGTAAATTGAATCAACAGTCTTTTCCCGTGGTGACCCAGGTGACACTGTTCAGGTGTATCTCCATTTGGAAAACTGAAAAAGTTTTGTTGCAATCATTATTACTCTCGGCCTTCTGTTGACAGGGTCCTGAGTTATTTCAATGATGAAAGAAAAACCTATTTGATCTGACCTTCTTTCTCTGATTGTTGAAGAAATACATGAAAAAGCATTTAGTCAGTTAGTTAGTATAATTTTAAGACATTCAGCGTCTCATTTATATGCAAAGGTAAACTTATAGAACATACGTACATAAACATTGGTGCCATCACGGGCTACAAATGGTAGTGCTTTATTGCAAAGTGCAGTCAACTTTCCTACTCCCGCGTTAAAGTCTTTGTACAGCATTCTCCAAATCTTCGCCGTTCTCCCTCACGCACGTATAGTTTCCATTAAATGTTGTTCAAATTTAGTTAAATTAATAAAAAATATTTTAATGTACAGACTAAATCTTTGTCAGAATATTCAAACGTGATTTGTCACGCTTGGGTTTAAAATCCGAGGCCGTGCAAGAGAACTTTGGTTCGAGAGGCTGTTTTTATCTCGTTTACATCGGGGAGGCAACAGAAATGTAAGTCACTGGAAAAAAGTAGCTTGGATCTAGAGTCAAGACTCATAAAAACATTGACAAGAAAAAATACTCTTGATTCAATCGGACTTTCTGCTTGAATCAAAAGAAAATCCGCCTAAATCAAGAGGCTCGGCTCCTCGATTCAAGGACAAATCTGATTGAATCAAGAGTATTTTTTCTTGTCAATATTATCCAGCGTCTGAGCTCTAGATTCAAGCGAATTCTTTCTCCAGTGTTGGTGTCGGATGTATTTTGCGTATTACTTTTAAATTGAATTGAGTAAGAAAAATTCTTCCGTGAAAATGTGAATATGTATAAATTATTATAAAAAGAGAAATAAAAAATGGAAAATCGGCGGTAGCGATGAAAGACCTGAAGTGTTATCAGGGTAGGTGTGGACGAAATGATATTTTTATGTAAATAGGAGCTTCTGCTCGCTAAAATATTATGAAATAGTGACCAGACTTGACAGAGTCTGCCAATAGGTTGATTCACTCCTTCCTGCAAAACAAATAATCGGACGTATTTATGCCAAAAGGAACTATAAGCATAGGGATTCTGCGAGACATAGTTGCTTTTAGCATAAATACATCCAAATAATCAACCAGCTCCTCGTTCCTTGAACTCGGCATCCCGACGGTCATAACGAGGAAAAGATGCTTTTCCAGATGATCCTTGATTGGAAACGGGTTCATTCTGCGGAGCTTAATCCCTGCTCTGGACTTGACTCAAACCCTAACAGATGACACCGGTCCCTGGTTTCTCCCGGGGCGAACGACTCGCTGCACCGGAGACTCAATTTATGGCATCCATCTGGCCCGGAACGATGCAATAATTGTGCAATCAATTAATTTCTATGCGCATCGCGACAGGGCTCGTTGGTGAGTTACGCTTACGCTCCCGCGCTAAGGAAGAAAGTCGTATGAATATTCGATAGTTGCCAAATTTCCCTTGATAAAACGTGTAATTTTGACGACATTCATGCACATTTTTCTTTGAAATTTTCAGATGTTTTAGATTAAATTGCGTACCAAATGGACCACTAGATAAGGTACGAATTTCAGCATTCTGATACATGTTTCTTAACCAAAATTTTACGCAAAACACGATGCATACAACGAAAATTACCGAAATTAACTCCTTCCGAAGATGTTCAATGATTCTTGATGCGTGAATTCAAATTACCCGCTCATGAAAACTCAATGGTCTACGTGATTCACATCGCGCGCTAAACCTCACCATGATAGCCTCTACGTAATACAAATCTGGCAACCTCAATCTTGACGCTTTGGCTCAGCTATGGCAAATTGCTTATAGTTCGAACAACACATAACATTGCTGGACTGAGAAGCTTGCTGAAACCGTTGTAGCGCGCGATTTGACTCACGTAGAGCTTTGGGTTTCTTGTGAGCGGGCAGTTCAAATTTCTCGTAACCAATGTGAAATAAAAACGTTCACATCTTCGTTAGGAGTTGGTTTAAGTAATTTTCGTTGTGCGAATCGTGCTCTACGTGAAATTCTGACTAAGAAACACGTTTCAGAATGCTTAAATTCGTACCTTGTCTAGTGGTCCATTGTCTCAAATTTTTGGGAAAAAATAGTCACAATTTTCTCAGTAAATTCAGTTTTTATCGAAGGAAACTTGGCAACATCTGGAGGCTCATACGGCGTTCTTCCTTAGCACGGCAGTAAGGCAACCAGTGACGAAGCGAGAATCCTCCACTATTGATATTTCTCCATTTGGAACTATGGTTGAAAATCGATTATTAAGGTAGAGCCCGATAATCGATCCTTTTCCTTTGTTTATGGTAGATCAATCGATTCATCGCAAAGCACGACACACTATGACGGCCGGAGAGTATAGCGTCTGGCTGCGATTCGGTATTAATGGCAAAATATGACCGGGTCCGTAATCAAACACCGCCCTGGCGAGAACTTGATGAGCTTCACCAATTGATTTGAGCCGCGCGCTTCATAACACCTGCTCCTACGCACTTGCCCATTACTTGGACCGGAGTCAATATCTAGTGGAGTAGTCGACAATTTTCAGCGCGGCAACCCAAATGAGTCAGTTTTGCTGGTCACAGAATTGTGCTTTGATGCTTGATCCTTGTAGATAAGCTGAAAATAATAAGATCTATCCACCGAGATATCGCCCTTTGAAAAGTCGAGTTTTTGACGTCATCCGCCGGGGTAGTGACACCCTTGGTTTCTTCCACCTTGCTTTCATCCGAGTTTCAGGTTGAGTAACCAGGGCAAAAGTGTGTCTCCCTGACTTATGAAACCAAGGGTGTCACTACCGCAGCGGATGACGTCATAAACCCGATTTTTCAAAAGGCGAAATCTCGGTTAATATTGAACGTAGATAGTTGTCGTTTGGACAGATCTTAGTATTTTTAGCCAGCGCAACTGGCCCATTCAGTCAATGTTTTCTAAAAGCATTAGCATTACTCTGAAGAATCTTATCAGAAGGAAACTCTTATCCCTCTTATGCTGATTACTGCCATGCTAAAGAGGAACTTTAGGTTCTCTGAGTGTCGCAAGCCGTTAGCGATCCCTGGGGACAAGCAACTTCTGCGTTGTTTCCGCCAAATAGCATGACGAGACACAAGACAGCATATTAATTAGAACACTAAGAGATATGGTACTTCAACGATTTTTCAAGCAAAATGTTGCATAAAAAAAAAGTGCACAGAAAAATTCTTCTGTTATAAATTATCCCGAATTAGCTCATTGCTCAATTTGACTCGAGCTGCGACTTCGGTTTAATGTGTGAATGATAGACCCCTAAAGAGAAATTATTTTCTCACTTAAGAGTTTTGAAAAATATCAATTTCGCGTTGGTAAAGTGAAGGTTTTTTTGATAAAGAGCTTTAAAAATACGATCACGGCTTGGAACGCCTTCATCTCCCCGCGATTCTCTGCAACACTTTGCCACCGAGGTTGGTTTAGTTGCCTATCCGAACCAATGCATTGTAAAGTCTTTGATATCACTACATACAGCGAGTGTGCGAGCTGTTACCATACATTCAAATCGATTTCAATTTAAGATAAAAAATACCTCAAAAAATTGGTACCTTGTCGGTTCTTTATTTCTGAATGTTATGTTTTTCTATTAATCATCGGTGTCTTGCAAGTGATCGGCGAATGTATGGTCTGCGCCATTAGCATCTCAAAGTCTCAATCAAGACGTTTTATTTTTGTAGGTTAATTACATTTTCGGGCATCTTGTATTATTATGTGTACTATTTACGCAGAGATATTCTCATTTTTCCCAGCAAATTCCCATTTTTTGCTTTTTACGAAATATAGCGAGTAAGATTTCCATTTGACCCAATCAAGAGGCTCCATTGAGTAGTGTAAACTAAAAATAAGCTTAGCTTTTCATCATATTATGGGAAACTTTGCCCTGAGCTTTACTTCCACATTTCCACCAAATTTTGTGGCATTCTGACTGACTTTTGATATTATACTTCATGACTAATCAGAGGCCATTTAAGTCGTTAAACCCTCAAATAAAAAGATAACTAACGATTTCTGCGTCATGAAATAGGAAAAAAGTGGAGGGGGAGAATAACATAGATGCAATGGAATGTAAAACTCAACAGGCATGTTCAGGTATAAAGTAGGATGAATTGAAAACATTTGCTAAGAATTACTTTGTTCTAATTCCGATGGTATTTCTGTTGAAAGCTCATCAGAAGTTACAGCAGCCTTCATCCAACCCGGTTCTTTTTTCGGCGATTCGGGGATGACTATATACATGATATTAGGCTTCCACTTGCTGGTTTGGGTTTCTTTGGACCTAGGGTTACCTTTGGACCTGTTACTTTTTTTGGCAGCAGGCGTCTTCTGTAACTCCAAAGATGACATCCAAATCAGCCTCAAATACTCGAAAAATCATCATATCCCCAAAATCAAAGGTAAATCACCGAGCATGTCAGGTTGAACGATTCCGATGCTTGACTTACCTAACTTGAGGACCGAGCGAGAGGATATCGGATTAAAGCTTGGAGCAGTCTTAAAAATCAGTTGATATTCTGAAATAACATTTGATTTTGAACACGTTACTCACTAATGAATATTCAATCACAAAAGCCTTGAAAATGCACCAAACACACAATTTCACTGCTTGAAAGTACCTAACACAGTCATGGACTCGAAACAATTTAAAAGTTAAGTTTCATACGATGTCACACTACCCTGACCAAAATTAGAAGTTGCGCACAATTTTTTGTCTTACAATATCCATATTTTACATCGTAGACAATGTCATTAGATTAATTCTGAGGGATTCAGGTTTAATTAAACTATATTCTAAAATTTAAAACAATCCGAAACACTTTCCTGATAAATTTAAACTAATTGAAAGATGAATATTGGTGTACTATTTTTGATTCAGGGTCAAATAAATCTTTAAAACTTAAAGACCCGTCTTATCTTTCACAAGGGTTGAAAGAATCCGATAAAATAAATACATTGAAAAAGAATCCTGTAGATCCTGTGAGATAGAAAATTGGCATCGCAGATAGGGACATTCACATGGGCCAGTGTATAAAGTGGTAATTCAAAACCTGGAAAGCGCCATCAGGTGTTGCTAAGGATTTGCATGCTGTTTCTTACTGTGAAGAAACCCAAATGCCTCTGTTTTATTGACTTATTGCCGAGAAATCTTCTCTTGGTTTTAGTCATATTTTCACGGTAAGATTTGTTATCGCTAAGGTCACTGGATTCCCATTCAATGCGAGAGAGACCATTGCACCATCTTAAAGACACCTGATGGTGCTTATCAAGTTATATTTCCGTTCTTCATACGATATCAAACTTCCCTAAAATCATGCGGGAAAACGAGGCTGCGTAACGTCACAAGCCTCGATTTTCTTGAGAAGAGGAAACCTAGGGGCACAAGCCAGGAAGCCAGGGATGCGACCGGTGGCCGGAGCGGCTGGTGCGCTGGGCTCCCGAGTGGGCAGAAATCCATAGCATAGTTTTTATTCTCAAGAATGTAAATCAGTTATGAAGGTTAACTGTACCAAATACAGACATCCGTTTCATCACCGATTCCACAATAACTGCGTCCACCGATCGCAGCCGTGGTGTAACTGTGCGTAGGACTCCCACCGACCAGACCGCCGTATGCGTTGAGCAATTCTCATTCCAAGCCTCAAAACATTCAAGGAACTAATGAGCCGATTCCCTTGTTCCTCATTGAACCCATAAAGGTCACCTTACAGCAAAAATTTCCGATTGCCAAGACCGGAAACGAAGGATTTTTGAGGCCCCTCGTCAGTGTAAATGAATTACAGTTTTGATTCTTGAAAGTTGGCAACACTGTTTTTCCTCCATTTAAATGCATGTAAAACAATCGATCCTTAAAATCGTGTATTTTTAATGGATTTAAATGGAGCAAAAACAGCGTTGCCAACTTTCAAAATCGCCACTAAGGAAAAAAATTGATGATTTAGGTCGAAAAATGAGTACCTCTTTTGCGACGACAAAATGAAGCATTATCTCACATTTTTCAAAAAAAAAAAAACGTCCTAAGGTATCTTATTGAGAGTTTCCGTGAAATTTGTTTCCGGTCGGTACATTACGGGCCGTTAGCTCAATATATCTCGCTCGGGCAGTTACTCTGATTTTTTGACACTCTGACCGTCTTGTTAGGCACCCTTGATCCTTGCTGAAATACATTTTAACTGAACAGCTGCAGGTTAAAGGTCATAAATTGAAAACTATGAGATGAACACTCCATGAGATTTTAGAGTTTCCTAAGGTTGGTCTAGCTCTTAATTGAATCAGTGAAAACGAAAACACACCAACTCAGTAACTCGAAAATGCTCACCTCCCATTAAAGACAGTCAATTTTCACAAAGGTCATTGAAGTTAGTGCAGCTGCTCCAACTTGGCCCTTTCAAGTGTCCTTAGTACTTGTCTTTCTGCACCAAAAATATTTTTCTTGGACTAACTTCTACACCTGCAGTTCAGTTTTGTGTGTGTCTTGAGTATTTTATTTTTTTCGAGTTCGTGCGTTCTCATTCTCACTGAATCAATTTAAAACTGGCCAAATTCTTATGAAGAGATCTAAGGTCAGCGCACACTATTATTAGAGATAAATGGAGTATGAAAAGGATTTCTTCCGAATATACGACAAAAAGACGAATATATTTTTTTATAAACCTCGTCTTAATCGGGAAGATTCAAGACATTTTTGCTACGGAGCTTAGGACACATGTGCCCGCCATGACGGAAACCGATCAACGAGCTAATTCAATCATTTAGAATGACAGAAAGGACGACTCAATTTGGAGCGCCGCGCCGGCATGCTTTGAGGTCCGACCTGTTGGTGCATTAATTACGAGCGGTGAGTGCGGGATGAGCGTGCACCAATCACTTTCTGGAGCAACGGTGGGAGGGAAATTAAAACCCGGGAGGATGAAAGCGCCACCATTGATCGCATCCGAGCATTCGTCATTTCACTGGAGTGCATTTCGAGTTTTCTGACAGCCGAAAGCTGTGCGAGTGCGATACAGCAGCGGGGATAGCTCTTAGTTTTGATTAATAAAAAGTGGGCGGAAGCATTTCGAATTTAGGCGGGCGCCCTCGACTGCGCACATTCAAAGATCGAGGTTATTGATTTTCATCCATCTCATGATATTTAGATATGGAAGTTTTCTCGCACCTAACTGGTGAACGTTTGAATAGATGGTAAGGTTTATTGCGGTTTGATTGTTCTACAGCGTTTTATTCAATAATCCTAAATCGCACCAGAAATTTTCAATCAGTGAGAACGAAAACACACCAACTCGGTGCCTCGAAAATGCTCCATTTTCATTAAAGACAGTCAATTTTCACGAAGGTCATTGATGTTAGCGCATCTATTCCAACTTACACCTTTAAAGTGTCCCTCAGTGCATGTCTTTTGGCACCAAAAATCTTTTCCTTGGACTAAATTCTTCACCCACTAGGCATTTTGTGTGTGTCTTGATTATTTTCATTTTTTCGAGTTGGTGTGTTTTCGTTCTTGCTGATTCATAATGAGGGGGTTGGAGGACAAGGCACATAAGTGTGGTTTTTGCTATTTCAAGAAATGCGTGTGGGAAGTTTCGAAATCACATGGGTCCTTATGGCGGAAAGAAAGTACGACCTGACTTTTTGATGCTTAAAAATTCGAATTCGGGAGCGAATGTTTCACAGTATACGCATTAAAACTATTTTTACTTGAAATCATCAATACCACAATTTCTTCAAAACTTGCATTCGCGTGCCTTGTCCTCCAAACCCCCAATTTTTTAACTACAACTATTCAAATTTGATCCTATGCTGCCGTGCTAAGGAAGAACGCCGTATGAGCCTTTAGGCGTTGCCAAATTTCCTTTGATAAAACACGAATTTCCTGGTACATTTATGAATAATTTCCTTTCGATTTTTAATATAATTTTGTTCGCAATTTCACCTAAAGTTCCTGAAAATTTCAAGGGAAAATATTCATAACTTTCCTCAAAAAGACACATTTCATCGAAGGAAACGTGACAACTCTCGAATGTTCATACGGCGTTCTTCCTTAGCACGGCAGTATGGCACGCGCGACTGACCCATCTTCAAGTTTCCCACGTGTCTTTGATTTCCTGAACATATTTCTGTCTAAGAAATAACTTGCAGTCAGTCTGCGTGTGAATAGATTCCAAGCGACACTGAAACTGCACTGTGAACGCGTAGAAATCAGGGGCAAGCGGCGCGGCGTTGAGGGCACTGCACTGCCGGTGGCCGGTGGCAAGGGTGCGGGCGCAGCGTAACTGAGCAGCGGCGGCGACTGTCATTGAAGATGAGATTAAGTCTGACAGATGCCAATTACATGTCATCGGAGCCCAAGCGCCTCGGCTGGCGGCGGCGTGCACATGCACTCGGCGATCTGAGTGAAGAGACGAGGGAATCGGATCATGCTTAAACTGAATCGGATCATGCTTAAACGGGATCAGATCATGCTTAAACGCATGTTTCAGAGACGGGCTCCGGGCGTCGCCGCGTGGCGTGCGGGTCCAGTGCGTGGGGTCTCTTCAAAGCGGAAAAATTCGGATTCCTGATAGTCGACTGCGCGTATTTTAAAAAGTGGAACGGAGTAATTTTAAGCGTTTGATACGCGGATCATCCTCCGAGGAATGGTTGATAAGGTGTGAAGATTTAGCCTATAAATCCATCTCAGTGGCTTAGTGTCTCTTCATGTACTTTTTTTCCTTTTCCTCTATTATGGAAAAACTTTCTCAACTTTTTTTCTGACGCAAGGAAATTCGGATAAATTTTCAGATCGATGAGAATACTCTCAAGATAGGCATTGGCAGATCCAGCATTATGTGGTTTAATAATTTTAACTTCCGCCGCCGTGCCGCGCCGCGCAGACCGCACCGTATTTGGCGCAATGCGTGAAGTATTCTCGCAGTCTTGTAGGCGCCATGCGTTTCACGCTGACCGCACTGTGTTTGGCGCGATGCGTGAAGTATTCATGCATTCTTGTAGGCGCTATCCGTTTCACGCAGACCGCACTGTGTTTGATGCAATGCGTGAAGTATGCATGCAGTCTTGTAGGCGCTAATATGTGTTACATACCGACCGCCGCCGCACCGAGGGCTTCTCGCTTCTCCTTTTCATCTCAAGTCCTCGTTATCATTGCTTTCTGCGCTGCGCCGTTCCAGGCCAAATTGTGTGTTTGGTGTCTCTCTTAACTCGACTAATTAAATGTGCCGTCTCTTGTATCACCGAAAGACGACAAAATTAGAAATTACTATATTCTCAGGAGATGAGAGAGTTTGTCGCCTTTTCTCGTTTGTAATTTTTTTTTTTTTTTTTAAATACTTACAAAATAGTTTGTAGCCGTTAACGACAGGGCCTATGTAGCCTATTGGTAAATCCGGCCCTGGTTAACGATGTACCAAAATTATATTTTCTCCAGCAAATCGCGTTTTCCAAGAAACTTCGATTCCTCAAATTCCCCACACGACGGGAAAGAACAGATGGCATTTTCGGATCCAGCGCTAAAAATCCTTGGGAGCCACTCGTTCTGGTTCTTGTCTCATTTCGGCCGTAGATCTATGTAACTTACGAAGTCGTGAGTAACTAAGCACAGCGCGCCTGAAGAAGACCCAATATAGGAGAGGTGAATGAATGATCCACGGGCAAAGAGTCGATTCCCTCCCGAAGAGGCTCAATTAAAATGCATTTATTAATGTCTCAATCAATGATTCAATGAGCGCATCTGCATTCAATGCGGCGCTCGGTTCAATCAGGTCTGGTGACGTACAACAGGTCGGACCTCGACCCGCGGATGTCTCCCGCGCATAATGCACTCCATTTGCAATCGAAGAGCGATGAAAATCGTAACAATAGACGTCGCCAACTTATGTAATTCTTAGAGAAATCCCCTTAATCGCGACTAGCTCATACGAATTGTATGAACATTCGTGTTTTCTAATCCCCTCCTAGTTTTAGTCATGCACCATCCACCAGGATAGCAAAGAAAGACAAGCGGAACTTTTTATGCCCGATGAATATTCCTCGTGTAGACGGGTTCGATAAATACTAGATTCGCGAGATTTCCACATTCACCCGATGAGGACATTTGCTGAGTAAACTAGAAATCATCGTTACTGAAAAGAATTAATTGGTCGCTGAGCAAAAATTTACCTCTTTTTGATTAATTTAAATGTTTCTATGCGACAGGGGATCGAGGATGCACTATTATAGAAGACGGTTCCTTGAATCTTGGTTTTTTGGACTAATTTTTAACTTCGTTTTAAAGTTATATTTAGGAGATTGAGTTATTGCTAGTTGATCATTTATTTACTCACACTCTTTATTAATTCTTTTAAGACTATGACTTTTTTAAAAATTCTCAAATTGTGATTGGAAAAGCTGAAAATCCACAATACATTAAGAATGACTTATCTTTACCACTTGATAGAAAATGATTATCCGGTCCCAAAAAAAAAAAAAAAAAAAAAAAAAAAAATGACAGGAAACAAAATACTCTGCGGGATCTTAATCGAAATAAAACTTATAATGAACGAGCTTACTTTTTTTCTACACTATTCATTGGGTGATGCATTCACCCGAGCCATTTTGCTTTTGCAAAAGATTCAAATACTGATGCAAAACCACAGAACAACAACGAACCCGTAACGAACAATTCATCGCCCGATGACAAAGAGATTTAATGTCTTGAAATCTACGCACGGTGTGGGATACATGACGGCACTCACCAGTTTGGCCTCAAATTGCGAAAAGGGCCAGCGATCGATCAAGCTGCTTGTTTACAGAACGCGATAAGGCGCAATTTACACTTAGGCCCCAGCCACCGAACTTGAAAGTTAGATCTGCGCCCATCGATCATAAATTTGTCGCCGGCTCATTACATCGCTCTTCTGACCTAAGACATATCTCAACGTCTGTATGAGCCCTGTAAAGCGTGGAGTTATACGGACAATGAGGCTCGATTCGTAAAATAGTTACGTCCTTACGTCTGAGAAGCGACGATTACGGCAAACTCGTCTTGCAACTTGCAGGCGCTAAAATGGAAGAGGGTGTGCTGTCCGTCGCGTCGACCGAATCAAATCCTAAATCGCTTTTGCCGGATCGCTCCAGCGGGACGTATTGAAACTGATGGACAAAGCTATAGACAAAGAAGACATAGGGAGTATGGAGCGATCTTATTGGTTGACATGATTGGTTCTCGTAGACTAAGGAAGAAAATGATGGACTAACTGTCGGGTCTTTAGTGGGTTGCCGTTGGTTATAGTCCATTACCAACCTCCTATGTCCATTGCCACCACCTGCTTCCACCAATAGGATCCCTCCAAATCTCTTTTGTCGTCTTTGTCTATAGCTTTGTCTATCAGTTTCAATAATCGGCCCGTAGGACGGGATTTCCTCGTACTGAAATCGTCACCCTCCGCCTCCGGCCGAGATATCACAAACGACATGCGGCGTTTCAAAATTTCGGCCGCCAATTTACTTTTATACAAAGAAATTGCTGCTTGAATGTGTTTGAAAATTTCACTGAATTCTATAGGCAGCACAAAGAAAATTCAGTAAAATTCTCGAGCAGCTTCAACTAATAATTTCTCTGTAAAAAAAAAACAAATTTGCGGCGGAACTTCTTAAACGTCGCATGGCGCTTTGGATGCTTTGGCTGGAAGGTGACGAAATGTGATCAGATCTATGGAAAGGGACCTACTCTCTTGGGAGTAAATTCTCCTTTAACTTTTTACAAATGCAAGGAGGAGGAAAATCTAGAAATTTTGGCGCAAGTTTTTTATGTAGCGCAGAAAATTATTTTCATTTTCCGTAATGGATTACTAAACCAACTAACTAAACTACTTTGACTTAAAAAACAGATTGAAGCACTTCATATTGTATTGTCCGGTGCGGTGCTACGGATGAAAGAACCCATGCTCCTTCATTCTTCGTCCAGCGTTTAAGTCTCTATGAGAAAAAACTCAAAGCGCCTTTATTTTTTCGGTATGCAATCCGGACATCCACAGAGCTGGTAAAGTTGTATCCAACCACTTGGAACATTAAGCGTCGGGTACGCAGGTAGAGATACCAACTGAAACATTATGGTGTGTATTGAGAGTTGCTATGAAGTGAACAAACTCAAATCCCCTTCATTTTTTTGGTATGCAATCCGGACGGCCACAGAGCTGGTATAGTTGTATTCAAATATTTTAACCATTATGCGTTAGGTACGCAGGGGTACGTTCGGTGGGTTGAAATACTACAACTGTATAAGTTAATTTGCGAAAAATTGCAGCTTGGCAATTCTTTAATTCCTCTCATTATTGCCGCAGATATAATGCTGAAAAAATCAGTAGGCTCTCCAATACTGTTTTGGGGATTCCAAATGTCAGATTTAAATTGGTGCACCACCATAGGAGAAAGGTTGTACCAAGGATCTCACAAAATTTCAGTAAAAATGAGTAAGATTAGTCGCAAATCCTAGAGGCTTGTTGAAGATCCACTTTGACCCTGCAAGGTGAAAGATGCTCTTTCAAAAACGTTTGGTTCGGGGATTTGGTCTTTTATCATGAGTCTGCGCACAAACACAATATTTTTACGATGTATATAATCATGGTTCCGACAAAGTTGTTAACTTAACACGAATCATACATCACTAATTACACCGATTACAATAGTGTAAAAGAACGTCAGGTTGACGTGGCTTCGCTCAACCAAGTAAATTCTGGACTCTTCACATGTTACCGAACTGACAACATCGCACTGACCATTAGAATTCTGAAGCGAGATGACGCTTGCAATTTTGCGCAATGTTGCTCCAGTAAGGAGTGCATCATTTGCGAACAGATATTTTGCATAACGGGTGCAGTTATGTTTTTTGCTTCCGTATCTGCAAGTCTGATTTCGCATCGAGAGGAGTTGAAGAGGTTCTGCATAAAATAACAATGATGAAAAAGAGACACCACTCGCATTTCAAATGCTACAGAAATATCTCTTCAAACGACTTACTTTAGAACGGACTGCGTGTGGGTGACAGATATGATTATGCTCATGTGTATTGAATTTCCTCTTAAATAATAAAATTATTAGTTAAAAAGTGCATTTCAACCAGAGGAACCTTTCTTCCTTCTTGGTTTGATGCATTTTTGAGAAGATGCGTAGTTCCTTGTTTTTAATGCACTCAAACTGCCTTTGTGGTTACACTGTATTATGGAGGTATTAAAAGTTGATTTTTTGTACTTAATTGTGGGGTTACTGAGCCCGAAAATGAAGCTGAAAACAGAATGAACTGGTTATTGAAAGCGGATAAAACGATAGTGAAACGTTGAGACAACGAAAAGAGGGAAAGAGAAGTCTGAAAGTAAATTTGCACATAGCCGAGGGGATGGATTAGGATTCGATCGTGATGTGGTTTTTAGTGCGGGACGCAATACCTTTCCGCACTAAACAGACTGTGTAATGTATTAAACGTACATGAGTTACAGTGCAAGTGTGAGCTTTTTAAGAAGTGTAAAAACACATATTATGCCTTTTGAATGAAACAATTTTGCAATTGTCCATATGTCCCGCTTATTACAGAGACTCTCCTGAGCCATTGCTTACAAACGAAAGCATTTGAGTTCGTTTCAAACTGAGAAATTCGGAATAATGCCTAAAATCATTTTCATGACAAGATTTGTCTTGAAAGTTTCAAGAATCGACTCATTTACATAAGTCTGTTTAATATGACACATTAAATGCATACCGATTCCTTATGTGCGGGTGGGTCAAGATGTTCTGCAGGAGGAACAGCTATCAAAAGATAATGTAAATGCAACAGTATTTTTTGTAAAAACAGAGTTGACGTAATTACTGCTTGAAAAAATCGGTTTAAAAAAAGGTACAATTTTAGACTTGCACTAGAATCCCACGAGGATGGTGCTCGCTTTTTTATAACTCAACCATTTTATAATTTTACTCGATTGAAGAATGTTTTCATCTATATTAAAGGCAGAGGATCAGTGCGTGTTCTTAGTAGTTCGGTCATTGATACGCTCAATCTGATCAGTGAAAATATCAATCAGTAGTTAAAAGTTATTTGCCAATAGTTATTTGCCGATTTTAGGGCTGCGTAAACAGTAAAAATCCTTCTTACCGTGATCTATAATGGATCAGTAACAATGGTATCATAGCAATCAGAATCGGCGTATTAGTTCGGAAATGTTAGCGGTCAGTTATTGACAGATGTCACAGCTGCTGGACGTGGACGCATTGGCAATCCATCGACTGTACTGATTCCTTATAAGATTGATGCAGGCCATAAAGATTCCAAAACCTGTTCCAGGCCTCCATTCAAATGTTTCGAAAGAAAGAATAGAAACCGAAAAAGTTCCTGGGTCTCAGAAGCTTTATTGCTCCTAAGTTCGTGCTCTCTCCATCTGTGCTCGCGGACTAAGATATAATTCAAACTGTCCGCCTCGTCGAGCTATTGATTGATAAGGAAATCCACCACTTTGTTAAATAATGGACATGCGTCTCCGATGGTATTTTTCGTAAATGCCGACGTTTCACCAAAAAAACGGATGTTGGGGTGAGCATTCTGCACGTATTGGTCCGAAATTAGCATTTGTCACTGCACTTGTTTGGTTGCTCATTTCACTTTCCGAACGCATAATTCAAAAGACCCATGTAGATTTTTCTGTCGAAAAAATGTGCGGATTGTTAAGGATTCTTCGAGGATTTCCAAAATAGTATTTAAATTAAAACGAAACGATAGACGCTCTGCGAAAGTTACTTTGTAGTGTAAAATCATACTGCCGTGATAAAAAAGAATGGCGTATGGACATTCGAGAGTTGCCAAATTTCTTCCATTAAAATGCTCAGTTTGAGGAGTGTTATGAATATTTCTCCTTAAAAGCCGGTAATTTAGATTCCATTACGAATGAAATTATATTAAAAACTCGAAGTAAAACATTCACAAATTTCCCACTTAAATAATTTTATTGGAGGAAATTTGGCAACGTCTGAATGCTCATACGGCGTTTTTCCTTAACAGGGCAGCACAAGAGTAACGCATAACGCCTTGCACCTGAGGCGAGACGCGAAGAATATAAATTTCAGTACTCAGGACGGTAGTTTTTTGGCAGGATTGTAAAAGGATATTTAAGTAATCTTTGAACTATTCGGGCATCGTGAATGTCGTCAAGGGTTGTAATAAGTGGCTCAGATGAGATCGCAGCTCAAAGAATTGTTCCATTGGACCCTCCCGGTTGACTAGGTCATACGTACTACGTAGTGTATAACTAATGTATAGCCACCATCACTTCCACCGTGGTATAAAGTTATACACGCACATATATTAATGGTTCTTATTTGCAGGGTTTAGAAAATCGTATTTATTACCTTCCCAGTGCTTCAGCTATATTTTAAAATTTCATTCAAAATTTTTCTCTACGCCCATCAAAATGGAATTTTCATCGTTGCATTATAAAATCTATTGGCAAATAAAGGCTGAGAAGAGTGGCTGGAAGCATCGGTCAAAAGTCGTTATCTTCCTAAACTTGTCGGGTAAAATTTGCGAGCAGGATGCACGAGGGCGGAAATGATGAATGATGGCGTCCTAGGTCGTGCAATTTATCATGAAAATTTGGTGGGCAGCTAAACTGAATTGAGACACCCCGTCATTTCTAGAAACTTTGTGCGTCAGAACGACACACCCAATTTTGTTGAAATAACTTGACCATGTAAAAACGCAGACTGGTAAAAATAAGCAGCATGGATTAGGAAATGACCTCATCCCCTAGGATAAACCTTATTAAAACCTCAAAAACTATCATACTTGATCTTTTTTAGACTGGTTGGTCAGACGATTGTCGCCTAACTAATATTTTCAATCAACAGCGGGATTTTCTTACTTTTCTACTTTAGCGTTTAAGTCTCCGGAGAACCATCAATGAATGCGCTATGAATAATTCGTAGGGGGAACATTCAACCTGCCGACAAAGTAGAAGAAAGTTACAAATTCGTCATTCAGACGACATTTGATGCAGTCATTGTGAACTCCTTGCACTTACATGTTTAGCCAATGGACCATTACTATCCAGAATATAAAACATCACAATGTATGTTCCCTCATAATAGTAAAAAAAATTGTTGATTTTTCGATCAATCTCATGTGGAATGAATTAATGTTTTAAATGTTTTCGCTATTGATTGCAACATCCTTCTCGCTGATAAACCCGAGCTGTTTGCATTAGTTAAATTGCGTACTTCAGAATCAAAGTATTTTTCAGTTTCCTACATAGTTACCTTATAGTTAGGTACATTGCACTCTCATAGCCTCGGATATTGAAGAAGGGCAACGGTATCGTAGAGCCTGAGTTTGGAAACTGTTCTTCATATGTATACATTGAGGGTAGTATTTGGTGAAAACGAAACTTTCGACAGCACAGATTACTTTACGAGGATAGCAATTTTCAATGCACTAACTCAGGTATAAATATAAGAACCTTAATGTCTCACTCGCAAGGTTTGATTTGGAAAGTTTTGCATATAATTCTATGATGTAAAGTATAAGCTCTGTGAAATTTTGAGGAAGGCACATGTTCTGTGTTGTTTTCATTCTTATTTCGCGTAGTATGCAGTTCCCATACATCCTTTCAAACCAGATTCATATTACTCATGCGACATGAGGATAATTAATCAGGTGTCAAACTTAAGACCGTACACTCACAGATTCAAAAGCTGTTAGAAGTTGAGACAAGCGGCGGCCGAGCGTCCAACCGCCATGGTCTATTCATTCACCGATCAGGAATTGAAAGCTCCCGAGAACCAGTGTTGAAAAATTTGGCATGAAATGAGAGGTTTAAATTGGCTGATTGGGAGGAAATGCGTAAAATTGGCAACGTAAGCGAGGACGCCTTGAGTCGAACTTACAATAGAGCGGTAGCGGCGCTAAAGAGAATGAATCCACACGGAAGCTGTGAGTGGCGGCCACCGCTGGCCACTGCACTTGGACAGCGGCCTATATCTGCCTAACCTCGGGTTAACTAATGCTGCCAGATCACTCGCTAAGATAGAAATAATTGTGATATGCATGAGAGCATAGCCCGGAGAGATGGTGATCGAATTAGGTTCCTGCAGAGTAAGCTCCTGGAACAGTTCAAAGATTTGTGATTGGACCGAACAACCCCACGAAAACTTTTAGAGGAAACCTGATGATCTTGTCCAAATATCACACTCGAGCTCGTACAGTGAAAAAAAAGTTCGGTAAATCCGAACTAGTTAGGATCATATGGAACCAGGTTTTGTTCGGTACACACAACCGAATTATTCGGTCTGTTCAACCGAATTGTTCGGTTTGTGCGACCGAACCATAATAAATTCTTACAGTTCGGTTCAGTGGACCGAACAGTTCGGCTGAGCAGACCGAATAATTCGGTCGTAAGTACCGAACAAAATCGTGGTTCCATATGATCCTAACTAGTTCGAATTTACCGAGCTTTTTTTTTTCAGTGTACAAATCTGTCAACGTAGCGATCGCTTTGGCCGACGATTGTCATAGAGAAATGAAAGGGTCACAACCATAGGGCTTGATTGCATCGCGACGTTGCGATACTCCATCTAAAAACTTATTTTTAATTTATATGTATCATGGAATGCGCGCTTCGTTCTATAAGAATATCGGAGAATTTTTGTCAAAGCATGAAGAAAAATTTCGAACCAATTTCATGAGACAATTCACCACCATTCTTGCTCAAATACATGTAAATAATAAATGTTGAAGTAAAGCCGTCTCCAGACTACGCGGTATTCGCCGAGTTTTTAAAACTTTGCAATGCAATTAAGCACATCTGACTTTCACCCTTGGAGATGGGAGCAGTTATTGTGCGCATTATTTGAGGATGTCTTCACGTTCGAAATTTCTCGACAGATTTTCTCTATCTATTTTAACTTACACGGTAACAAAAATTGCGTCAATATCCGTACCCCGAGAATTTCGGCCGCTGGAGCCGAGATTTGCGGTCCTTGGTAGCATATGTCGAACTTTCGGCAATTCTGGCAAATTCTGCCGGGACCGCATATTTCGGCTGCAGCCGCCGAAATTCTCGGGGTGCGGATACTGCCGCTTTTTTTTATCTCGATAGGACATACTGGTTACGTAAAAATTGTGACTTGGACCATAGAAATTTAGTTTAGGCCTAAATCAGAGTGGGCGTTAGCTACAACGCTGAATATAAGTAAAGAAGGAGATTTAATTAAAATATGGGTAAAAAGGCTAAAAATTATTGAAACACTAAAAGGTAGGACGTTTCGAGCTGCTATACCAGCTCATTTTCAGCTGCAAAAACACATAAAAACAAGTAAAAAATTGAGTGACGTCCTGACCCCAGCCGTTATCAATGAGATGAATATAAGATAGACTATATTATAATTATTACTTTATTATAATATATTACTGTAAAGTACTACTAATAAATAGTCTATATTATATGTAGATTCTAAAAACATGTGTTTAAAAGGTGACCATGTTAATCCTTTCGTATTTTAATTTCCACGATTGTCACGATTATCCCGTAAACATTTCAGGCTATAACATCCGATCCGTTTGTTTTTCTATGAAAATATGAAATATGAATGGAAATGTCGAAACGCTGAAGTTTAACCATCTGTTGTCAGAATTTAACTATCGTGAGGATTCCTTTACCTCCGTTCAAAAGCTCCAGATTCACCGGTGGAGAGACAAAAGACTCATCGCGAAGTAGCGTGGCGTGAATTGCGATGTATCGATTGTTATGCCATTTAAACATATGGTAAAGAATCGATTATGAAGGCGTTCGCTGCGAACACCCTGTTTATCAATCCTTTTCCATAGGTCTGAATGGCATGACAATCGATACATATCGCAATTCACGCCTCGCCACTGTCGCGAACGAAACAAGTGGGGGAGGAGCGCAATGCGGGAGCTAAATCGCGGGCTGTTGCAGATCGTCTCACCTGTGCCCTCCCCGGATCGGAGGTCAAAAATCGGAGATCGGTCTCTCAGATGAGTTTCAGAGTCATCGTCATCGAACACATTTCACTGGGGCCTTTATTTTCGATGACAGCGCGGAAACGATCGGGCGGTCATTAACGCTCGCATTTGAGACAGCATCGGGGCACGCTTAACTTGCCCCATGCGTTCGAAAACGTATCGGCCACGCTCGAGTAATACTCATTTTTGATTTTGGAGGCTCAGTGCATCGCTCCTCTGAACCTGAGCCAAATTTGGGGATCGATGTGAGTTAATCTAAGTGGAGTGGGTTTCATCTTGGGACGATCTCTAATAGATACCTGCAAAAATCATTAAATAGTCCAGTAAACGAAGGGATTTATGCGGAACAAATTAGTAACAAGCTGAAATTTTTACCACTGAGTATACCCACTGTGGGGCGTATTTTCCCAAAAGTTCCCATTCCTAACCCCCTAGGGATTTTTGCTAGCCCCCCTCAAAGTTGAAAAATCCCCCCTTCCGATTAAACTGCTGTAACTTGGCTCCTATGATAGTTAGACACTTCAATTTTTTTTTTTAATTGTTCGTATTGATATGTACATTAAAGAGAAACCTTTGGTCATCAAAATTTATAAAGAGATCGTTATAAAATCGGCTCGGTAGATCTTTGGAATGGGCTGTGACAAAAAATGGAAATTTACATTGTTTAAATGGGAGAATGGAGAATTTGCAGGGTTTGTTATTTCTTCATCTGAAAGTGCTTAGAGAGCTGATTTCACAGTATTTTTTTATAATTTTTTTCTGATATGGGAAATATCATAAAAATAGATTTAAAAGTGAGAAAATGCACTGCCTAGTGACGTCATCTGGCGGCATTTCCCATTTAAACACGAGTAATTTTAGCAGATTAGATCGTTTTGTCATGTCTTCTCCAATAATTGTTCAATTCATGAACCATGGGTATCCATGTGTTCAGTTCACTCGGTAGTTTCCACTTAAACACGAAAGTCATCAAATTTCAGATACCTGCAAATTCTCCATTCGCAACTTTATGATCGGATATGCACAAAATCCTATCAAACTCTGAATAGAACAGGCTCGCCTGGGAGGAACTGTCGTTAGTCAATGGCCGCAAAAATCCTGGAAATCGGCTCAGTAAAACGGTAGACTGAACTGCTACAAAAAATTATTTTTTTGTTTTGTTTTTCGTTTATTTCCATTGATTAAATATCTACGAGAGATTTTTTCGCAGGTTTCTGAGAAGTTTAAATGAAATAATGGGTCCAAGAGTTGAATAAAAAAGGGGGGCACTGTGACTCGGGCACACGGAAAAAGAAGAATATGTGCCTCTGCTGGTCTTAGCATTCCCGGAATCTGTCATTTAGCATTCGTAAGCTAAATGTAGGAAGTTGAAGATCTCATACTAATGATTTGAGGGATATTTAATAATTTTTATGATTTACATGTACTTACTCTTACAAAGATCAATGTTAATGAACACCACAAGCGCCGTTTCATTTCTTTAAATTAAAACAAATACATTTACCGTATCGAAAGACTTGAACAAGCGAAATTGAATGGGGCGGACTCTTTCGACGAATCTATTACTCGGATGAATGCGAAATTAACGGTGCCTGACTGAAGTCATCAAGCTATGTATGATAGTACGTCTGAAGAATGACTCGGCACAGGCAAACCTCTAATTTTTAGCATAGACTTCGCTTCGCGTTGTGACCGATCGATCCTATCCGATGTTTGGCAGTTCTCTTAATATCAACTCACATTCACTGCAGCGCTACCTGATTTGGAAAATTTGACGAAAAAACGCTAAAAATTGCAATGAAGGCGAGGATCTTTTTGTGGCTTAAGAACAGAGTATCAACGTTGAAAATTCTGGACAATTCGATGACAAGATATTCATACAATTAAACGTGCGAAAACATAAATCGATCATTTCAGGCCGTAATTTCCTTAATAGATATTATCTCACACGTCAAAGAAAAACTAAGAAGATGAGTACTCTTACATCCTTTATCAGCTTTACCCTGACATTTTTTCTGCATAAAAATGTAAAAAAGCTTTTTTTTGTACTTTTAAAATCAATTAAAGGACAAACGTGCGATTCATTGCGATTCAAGGGTAGTAAGTTCGTAGATTGGTCGACCGAAAGAGAATCGTCAAAAACAATGGCGTATCTTTGTGACATTTCCGCTTGTAGAAGATACCAATGGGGCGAATTTATTTAAAATTGCCCTGACTGCTTGCCACATCTTTCCTAAAAATGCCATTTTTTTTCAAAAGAAAACGAAGCGCATACATTGATGCTTTGATATTTTCCGAGAATTCATGCGAAATTCTTGAACAAATATATTCACACAATTTAATGGCAGAATTTTACAAAGTTTTCGTTAAAAAAATATAAAACATGAGGAAATCGCGCAGCGTGTAATGTAATTAGGCTAAATTGGCCGGAACCATTCAGTTAAAGACCTCCTCGGTGATCTGTAATCGCCTCGATGCGCGCGTCGCGCTGCACGCATCGTCTAGGGAAAGAGGCGAGCCAAAACGCCTGCAATCTGTCCTATATGCAATATGGACATCCCAAGGGTACGAATAGTTGTATCAAGGAATCAAGGGGTTTGAAATCAAGAGCGTGCTGGGTCAGTGTTTTCATTGACCCAAATACCGATTTAAAACTCAGGCCCACGATCTTTTGTTGTTGTTTTTGTGAGACAGTATGCTAATTTTAATTATTTTCTCTCGGGGAAAAAGGGCAATTGAAGTGTATTCTATGGAGTGGCGAAAAAAATCACAGCCATTTATCCTAGATATTTCTGCAGAAAAACACACCTGGCTTTTAATAAAAAAACAAAGCAAAGGACTTTAAGAAGATTTCGTTGCATCATCTTGAAAAAATAAATCCCGACAGTAGAGGCCCATCAATTAATGGGAGATGGATCAAAAGCATATAGTCCATATATCACATTATCACGCAAGCCCTTAGCTCAGCTCGGCAATTAAGAACTAGTGGATTGAGTGACATGAAAGCAAGACATTGTTGCCGATCGCAAATAGAAATTCATGAATTTATGAACACATTTTCAGGTTAGGAATCGGTAGAAGAGGGCGACATTTTACTTGACAGCATGTTTTGGCATGTGTGTAAGAATAATGCCACTTCCTGCTGTTTCGTCTGAAACTACGCCATTCTTAGCGTACTTACGGCTTTCCTTTAGGTCTCGTTTTTATATAAAAATACATGATGAATTTTGCTGTTATAGTTGTCAGCGATCTCGTCAAAATGAGATTTGACGAATTTTGAAGGAAACTCGATTTCGTAAATTCGGTAAATTTGAGTTACTGCTCCTTTCGCTGTCACAGCAATGTTACTTCTTTGTAATTATCCATAAAGAAGTGTTGAATCCCTAAGAGTAAAAGTTTCCTCCTACCGCCAGGAGGCCAGTGGTGGGTCTCGTACCTCTGCTTACCCCTCGTATCGGATTTCCATACCCAAGAAACTCGACAACGCAGACGAAGCGACGGCGGCGCTGTAAATCTGCCGGCAAGTTCTGCATATCGGTGCGAGGATCGGGATGGCGCATGGCGGCTGGAACTGGCATCAGCATCAGCTCGGAATCAACCTGCAAAATGCTTTCCCCAGTTTCCATATTTGGATCCGGCGTTGCGTCACACTCCAAACTGGACGCATGGTCGCATGTGCCTGTAACCTGTATACCTAGGGCTTACGGCATCCGACCACAGCGCTGCTGCGCTACGGAAGAACGCCGTATGAGCCTTCGAACGTTGCCAAATTTCCCTTCGATAAAAACTGAATTTACCGGGTAAATTGTTAATATTTTTTTACAAAATTTTCAGACAGTTTTGTAGGCAATTTAATTTAAAATATCTGCAAATTTCAAAGAAAAATGTGCATGAATGTCGTCAAAAATACACGTTTTATCGAGGGAAATTTGGCAACTCTCGGATGGTCATACGGCGTTCTTTCTTAGGACGGCAGAGCGGCCACCGGGCCACCGCCGCGCCAGTCTTGTTTTGCCCTTTACGGCTCTTGTTAAAAAACATTATTTTCCAGTTCACTCGAGGCACCCAGTTCATAATTCCCACGTAGCTCATTCCTTCGTCTCGTAAAAAATTAAAATTGAAAATAATTGATGTTTTATTGTCGAGGTGCAATTACGATCGCGGATTTCGATTGCATTGTATCCTTGGCCTCGGTTGTTGACAGAACCTTTCAGCGGCCGTCCCTGAATTACGTAACGCTTTAGGCAGTAAGGGAGAGGGAGGTCGAGGAGAGCTTTACGCCATTTTGTTTTTGCGTGCTAGAATGATAGGGGCCGGGACCTACGTCACAGAAACATTACAAGGGGCGGGGACACACAACAAGCGTTGAAGAGGGAGGGGTCAAACATGCTGAAAAAGGGCGTTACGTGATTTAGGGACAGCTCCTAGGGACAGTGTCGATTTGTAAAAGTTAGCAACACCCTATTTCTCTACATTCAAATCCGTCAAAAAATCGATTCTAGAAGAGGTAGCCTGCTTTAATATAATTGGGTCGATTGTTCTGCTTGTGTTTTAATTGACGAAATCCGGTGTTATCAACTTCCAAGAATCACCACTGTTAAGATAGTGGGGTAGGCAAATGCTCGGTCACTGTATTGACCATTTCAACGGTATAGTGATTTTCGACGAGAGCAACTTTATACTCATTTCTTGATGTGCTGAGTCTTTAGATCGAAATGAACAATGGAATGGGTGAATCAATCAATACAATAAACAATGTTGCCGCGAATAGGTGGATTCTTTGAATTCCCCCGTATCAGGGAGTGTTCAACAGGCAAATTTTACGCAAAAAGGACCTTGCACCCGGATAGTAAAACGATGAATGAGATGAGGTCATCGAGTTGCATGGTTCAGAACGATGAATGGGTTTTAAAGCCAAGGTTACGATTACTTTTGTTGATTGGCCAAGAGCAAATTTAAAGCCGTAATAATTTGAAGTAAACTCTTGCGGATTGTGCAACTTGCAAGACTTTATTTGTCCAGCGAACTGAGAGATTCACTTAGTGAGACCACCTACTCAGGTGTTTTACCGAGATCAGGTCTGAAACGGCTCTTTTACTCATGCCATAAGGTGAAACTATGGCAAAAGTAACCGAGCATTAAGATATGAAACAGACTATCCTAAAATACTGGTTTTACTTTAAACGTTTAGTAGAAAACAGACCGTGATATGTTACGATCTAAATCTAGTCAAACTCTCCATGCAAAAATAGGGAGCAAACACATTAGCATGGTTGCCGTGTTTTCAGTTTTGGGGTCCCCCAAAAAAGTAGCAACCCTATAAATGTATTCGATCACTATCGTTGCAGAGCGAGTTTGTCTTGATATAGAGGTGGACTCTCATGGTAGCGTGGGATATCCCCTCCATTACGGTCTCAACTTTGAGAGCTTTTTTTGAGCTTCGGAGATAATTTAAGAGAAAATCAGTGGTACCACACGGAGAAAAAAAACTTCATGCGTGGGACCAGAAGTTGAGGTCATATGGATCTCTGATGTTTTCGGATCTCGCATCCGAAAACTTCAGAGATCCATATGACCTCTCTCCGTACATCGTGCTTCTCGCGAAATTTTAAATAGGAATCAGTACTTTGTGAATCGCGAATTTCTGACACGTGTAAGAACTCCATTTCGGTCCTAGTGTGATTCAAATTTGGCTTTCCCAGCACCCTTCCTTCGATCGCCTCGTCAATGCCTTACTTCCGCATTTCAACCACCTTGCAAGAACCCATTGCGAGAACTGATCATTGCCAAAATTGAGAGACCAAAGCGAGGAGTCATAGCAAGAGTGAGTGAATGGTATCGAAGCTCTATAACGGTACGAAGATTTATCGTTTCTTCGAAGCGCCCCCGCCATCGCTCGCTGGATAGGAATACGCTCGCACGTTCGGCACGAATTTCGGGTATTGAAACCTTAATCTCGCGACAGCTGACAATTAGTCCGCAGAGTAATGCGATCGATCATCGAAAGAGGAGAAGACAACCGTGATAGCGAAGAGAGCAGTAAGTGCAAAAATGAGGTTTTGAGAAAACAGGCTCAGAAGCTTCTGGCCGGAAACTTTTATTGAAAGGAGCCTCCGTTCTTTGTTAAATTGCCACTAATCGTCCGAAAGACTCCTAGAAGTAGTCTGAATGATTGACAAGGTGCCTACTAAAACAGGCTGACCAAAACTCAGTACTTTTACAGTACTTTTTCAGTACATTCCCAGGAAATTCAGTACATCCTCAACAGAAAAATTCAGTACTTTTTCAGGACCTCCAATTATTGATGAAATTTATAAAATTTAAAAAATTTGAATTTCTCTCAAATTGAGACAAAAATGACAAAAAAATTAAAAATTCCGGACCTTCTTGCGGAATTTCCACACTTTTTCAGCACTTCCGGACCGCCCTTAAAAAATTAGTTCTATTTCCGGAGATTCCGGACTTATAGACACCCTGGATTAAAAATCGACTGATTTTATTTTCATTACATTAAAAGGGTATTTTTCATTTCTATGCTAGGTTGTTGTCAGGCAAGACAACCATCAGTGCTATCTTCTGCATGCTTTCGTGGTTGCATTTTGGACACACAACAAACACATTTTCAGGATGGAAATTGAAGAAGGCGGCTTTCGGGCACTTTCCTTGAACGTGCTGTTTTTATTGGCTCTCTGGAGGAATAAAATCACTTACTGCCGTCTTGCCTGAAATTACGTCATTTTTTGCGCACTTGCGGCTTTCTCAAGTGTTTCGTTTTTATACAATTATGATGAATTTTGCTGTTTTAACTATTTCAGTGATTTCATCTAAACGAAATTTGACGAACAGGGTGTCTACCAAAATAGACTGGCCAAGAATCAGTACTTTTGCAGCACTTTCCCAATACATTCCCAAGAAATTCAGTACTTTCTCAGTACCTCCAATCGACGAAATTCGAAAAATTTAAATTTCTCACTGCGACAAAAAATTGCGACAAAAATGACAAAAAAAATTCCGGACCCTCTTATGTAATTTCCGCACTTTTTTAGTACTTCCGAACCGCGCTTAAAAAATCAGTACTATTTCCGGACCTTCCGGAAATTCCGGACTTGTAGACACCCTGGACGAATTTTGAAACGAACTCGATTTCGAAAATTTGACACTTTCTGCTCTCTTCGCTATCACGGTAGATGAGCCCAATTCGTGTTGGTCGCCCGTGTAAACACGAGCAGGTACGATTAACAGCTGTGTCGGGAACATTTTGAGGAAAGAGCGAGCGGGTGGAGAGGATCAGCCACGACTGGTTTTGCATTGAGTTTACGGTTAATGCCTTTTTTGGTCAGTCTGAAGGTCCGACCCACGGGTGAAAAAATCCGCTAAATCGCCCTCCAGTCATTGATAAAACCGCGACGCGTGGACACCGGGCCGGGGATCCTCCGGCTTTCAGCGCGGATGACATGGCAACGACAGTCTTCGGTATTTCCTTGCGGTTTAACGTTGAAAAACCTTGTTCAAGATGGTATTCACTAGCTGCGGGCTGATTATTGAAATTGAGTGACAAATAAGACAAAGGGAGTCTACTGCCGTGCTAAGGAAGAACGCCGTATGAACCTTCAAGCGTTGCTAATTTCCTACGATAAATCACCAATTTTCAAGAAAATTCGTAAAGATTTTTCCTCCAATTTTTCCGATAGTTTTGTTCTCAATATTACCTGAAGTTCCCGAAAATTTCAAAAAGAAATATTCATAACTTTCTTCAAAAATAACTATTTTCTGAGGTAACTTTCGAGTGCTCATACGGCGTTTCTCCTTAATACGGCAGTATAGAGCGATCCTATTGGTTGAAGAGGGTGCGGTAAGTGTCTGTTTTTGACGCAATGCGTGAAGTATTCGTGCAGTCTTGTAGGCACTATGAGTTTCAAGGCGCCAACCGCTACCGACCGCACTACGTTTGACGCAATGCGTGAAGTATTCATGAAGTCTTGTAGGCGCTAATGTACGTTTCATGCTGACCGGCACGCCGAGGGCTTCTCCTTTCCATCTCCTCTCCTTCATCTTTTTCCTCAATTGCTCTCTGCGCCGCGCCGCTCCCGGGCAAATTGCGTGTTCGGTTTCTCTCTCAACTAGACTAATGAAAGGCGCTGTCTCTTGTATCACTGAAAGACAAACAAATTGGAAATTACCGTACTTTAACTCTCAGGAAATGAGAGATTTTTCCGCCGCTTCTCGTTTGTAATTTTTTTTCTGGATCAGGTTTTTTTCCTGATACCTACAATTGAAAAAATTACAACATTTGCCGCCCCCTTTTGCCGCCATGGGCCGTAGCCCATGTGGCCACCCCCTAAATCCGGCCTTGGACACTAAATACAATCTCTAGATGGCAGTAGGTTTCGAATCGGAATTTAAACCAATAAAGCAACCAAGAAATAAAAAAAAAAATCTGGTTTTAGGGAAAAAGCCTCCCCCCTCCCACTAAATCACTGACCTGCCTAGTTTTCCAAGCCGTAAACCCAAGTAGCAGTGAGCACGATAAGTTGCGATTTGATAGGAGAATGTATCGCGATTTTATCAGCGTCGATTTATTGCAATATTATGGGAGAAAAAATTGCGATTTCACCGCGTAAATTTGCAATAAAATCGTGTTTTTATCGACGACGATTTATCGCAATATTATCGATAAGAGAATCGTGATAAATTGAGATAAAATTTCAATTTTATTAAATACGATTTTACAGAGATAAAATCGGGGCAAAATCCGGGGTAATCGCTCGAATTTTGATGATCCTATAGCGATTTTAGCTCCAAAAAATCGTGAAGAAATCTCGACTCAATTTCATAACAACGCGATTTTCCGTTGAAAAATTCTACTTGCAGGGTTGCCACAGATTTTAGAAAATGAAATTCCCTGACACATTTTGGTGAAATTCCCTGACACATTTTGGTGAAATTCCCTGACAATTGAAGATGTGACGGGTGGTTAAGAGGGCATAATTGAAAATAGTTTTCAGGCAAAATTTGTTGTTCGAAACCTCAAACCCATTCTTCAAAGCAAGTGCAGGTGATTCAACAAGTTTTCTCTGACATGTTCGTCATTTGCGTCATTTTCCCTGACATTTCCCTGACTGTGATAACCCTGTACTTGGGAATCGGGGCATGGATGGTTCACGACGACCGCTTGGCAGCACTGATACGGACTGCCCGGCTGAATTTCGCGTAGCCACTGAAGCTACGTGAAGAAGAGGTGTGGTGGCTCAATGTTCATACTCAATGAATGGCTCGATTATGTTGCAGGAGTATTACGCGGTGCGACAAAGACTGGCGACCCCGAGCCCCCGCCCGCCGTCCGAGGCGACGACCGTCATCAGCAACAGTCAACGAAGTCATCGCAGTCAACCGCACATCTCCGACGACCGCAATACCTGGTTCAAATCCCTCGATCGACTAACCCACAAAAACAAAACCAAACCTAGCAAGGTAAGCCCCTCAAAGTTCCACCCTTTCCAAAGTCTCAATGGATCCCATTTGGGAAGCTCCGCGATCTTACGTGCACGGAAAAAAAAATTGCTGATTCAACAATTCAATTGCTAAAAACAGTGAGTGCAATGTTTCAACGTAGATTTTACAACAAAAAAATGCTACTTTAACCACCCCCGTGGTTAAATTAGTTTACAATGTGGTTAAAGTAGCATTTTTTGTTGTAAAATCTGCGTTGAAACATTGCACTCACTGTTTTTAGCAATTGAATTGTTGAATCAGCAATTTTTTTTTTTTTTT
This sequence comes from Bemisia tabaci, assembly GCF_001854935.1. Lineage (NCBI taxonomy): Eukaryota > Metazoa > Arthropoda > Insecta > Hemiptera > Aleyrodidae > Bemisia > Bemisia tabaci. Next base: position 6,710,992 of record NW_017549038.1, on the reverse strand, counting down.
TTTTTAATAAAAACACTCCCGTGTGAGTACTAAATAAGGATACGCTCATATGCAGGAGCGGACTGGCCGTGGTAGCGAGGGGGCGATCGCCCCCTTCAGGCGGCCAAAAAGGGCCTCTTTTGGCCGATTTCTAGGGCCCTATCTTGCCGCTTTGCAGAAGCCCCGAAGGAGCTTCTTCGAGTTGTCCTCCATAAAAAGCCCCAGGAGAACAGGGCCCTTTATTTTCGATCCGAAAAGGCCCCGAAGGAGTCATTTTATGCCATTCTAAGATCCTTGCAAGAGTCTTTTTTTCTAACTCAAAGAGCACATCGATTCGAAACTATACTTGATTGATTCTCTGTACCTTCTGTATACCAAGTTAACTTTGGTACAAAGTTTTTGTTGGAAGAGGAAAATAAATATTAAATAAATGCTGAATGAAAAATTCCAAATATAAGTGATTTCGTTTTTTCATCCAGAGTAACATGATACTAATTATATACCCCTTCCCCCTATCTCTATAGCTTGAATTTCTGATCTTTTTTGGACCATAAATTTTAAAATATGAGTCTAAAATAGTCTAAAATTAATTCTGAAAAGGCGTAATTTCAAAAATTTTCCGGGAGAGGGCCCCCGGATCCCCCTTTAGCGCTCCCCCCAGTAAATTTAAGGCCAGTCCGCCCCTGCTCGGATGAATCGTCTTGGGGGGATCAGGTCGCCCCCCCCCACCCCCGCCGTGCAGAGGATCGAGTCAATTAGAGAGGTTGGACATGAAATTTTTGACTAAAACTGCAAATTTTGATGCTTACTTCGTCACATTTATTACTTCAAAGGGGTGCTAACAGAAGAAAATTTCACAAGGAAACTACTGGAACCACTTTCAGAACCTCACAGTTTCAGTTCAGAGTTATGAGCGTTTAAAGTTTCAAAATTTTGTCCGACCTCTCCTATTGACCCGATCCACTGTGCGCCGCCATGGAAATTTTAAAAGTACTATCGGGTATTCCTAGGGAACCTGCTAAACAAAAAATAGATCTATAAAAAATGAAAAAAAAGCTACGCAGGTGAAAAAAAAAGTAGGCGGGAAGAGACTCAATTATACAGTAATCGCGAGCGACCATGAAAAAATCGCTGTCACAAGTACAAATCAGTTTTCCTGGCTGACAGCCGAATTAAAGATACTCGTGCTTTGACGGAGCGAATCATACCCAGTGACGTGGCGTGCTTCGCGATTTATTGATTGCTCTGCCATTTAAACCTGTGGAAAAAGATCGATTATCGGCGTGTTCCAAACACGCACTTTAACGATCGATTCTTTACCATGAATTAAAATGAAAAAATATCGATAGTTGGTTATACACGCTTCGCAACTGATCTATGCGCTTCTATGCGAGGAAACGTGATGGAACGTCATAGGAGATTAAATCGACGGGTGCTGAGAGATGTTGAGCATTGATGGTCTATTGGACTTATTTCTGCCAACCGGAAGTATGTGCATTAAGACATGAGCCCTGTGACCCATAAGAATTTATGCATAACAGGGCTCAAGTCATAATGCACATAGTTCCGTTTGACAGAAATACGTCCTATTGTCATGTGAAGATATAAGAGTCTGGACTGGACCCATCTGACGGACGTTCGGTGGTTCGCGGAAATGTCGTGGTCTCTGACAGAATCGTAGATGAACTGGTCAAAGACAACACCAAATTTGCGAAATTGGTGTTTTTGATCCGACAGAGAAACGAGCGGCACAATGGGTACGGGCAAAATTAACGACGACCGTCTGAGGGACCTGAAAATTTGTTTGAAAAAAAAAAAAAAAAATAATTAGATACATTTAAGTGTTGACCATGTTATGGTGGTTCCTTTTTTGATGACACCATTTTACAGAATAAGCCACGGGCAAAAAGTCATTGGTTTTCTCGTAAGGAGCGTTACAGTTACACGTCTTGACGTAGAAAAAAATTAAATAAACAAAGTAAATATATAGATAAAAAAAGGAAAGAGTTTGAATCTGGGAGGATGCACTGAGCTACAGGATCAAACGCATCCAAAAAAGGTAGAAAAAAATGTGTTCCAACGACGAGGAAAAATTAAAAACCTCTCAGTCTCTGCTCCTTCAGAAGAGTGTTGCGTCTCCAACGCTTGCGGTACGATGTATTGCGTCAAGAGAAAATGAAGGCGCTTTTCATTGCTCTGCTGTTGCGTGGAAAATCAGTATTCTTGCCGCGTCACAATTCGACGGAAAAAGTAAAATTACTTTAGTTAAAGTTTCAACATATTTCAACAGTGTTCTGTTTGAGACAAATTTTAGTTCAATCTACTTATCAGTTGTTGGGGGTAAAATTTTCTGTGATGCATCTGTTTTCTTATTTCTACAGAAACAGCTTGATTGTCGTAATCAATTTCATTGCCTACTTGTTTATTTTTCAGGGAAGGAATTAAATCTTTAAGTACCTCACATTGATTTTTGCTGTTTTTCAGGCTGTCTCGAAACTACGTCATAACGCAGTATCAGAAGGCAGTGAAAATGACGATGAAGTACGAATTCACCATATATCATCACCAAGGCGAAGCAGTGATGACCGAACGTTGAGATTTTCTGAATCGGAACCGGAAATGAGAACCTATTCAACAAATAGAAAATACAACACGGATAGTTCACCAGACAGCAACACAGAAGGAGATAGCCGATCGTCCCAAAAGTCTGTCGTTTATCTACACGCAACAACAGGTGATATGTCTATCTTACATCCCTTGTATCATTTGCGAGCCAGTTCACACCCAGCGTTTGGGAAATAATGAGATAAAAAAGTAGGTTTTAAGAAACAGAAAAAATGCATAAGTTACAGGGCTGGATTACGGGGGTGGCCACATGGGCCGCGGCCCATGGCGGCAAAATTTGGGGGCGGCAAATTTTGCAATTTTTTTAAATGCAGATACAAAAAATCGGATTCAGAAAAAAATTACAAACAAGAAAAGGTGACAAAATCTCTCATTTCCTGAGAGTTCATTAATTTCTAATTTTGTCGTATTTCGGTGATACAAAAGACTGCGCACCTTTCATTAGTTGAGTTAAGAGAGAAACCAAACACGTAATTTGGCCTGGAGCGGCGCGGCGCAAAGAGAAATGATGACGAGGACTTGAGATGAAAAGGAGAAGCCTTCGACGCGGCGGTCGGCATGTAACACATATTAGCGCCTACGAGACTGCATGAATACTTCACGCATTGCGTCAAACGTAGTGCGGTCAGCAGCGGTCGGCGCGGCGCCGTGGAACGCACAGTGCCTACAAGACTTCATGAATACTTCACGCATTGCGGCAAAGACGGTGTGGTCAGCGCGGCATGCGGCACGGCGGCGGAAGTTAAAATTATTAAACCACTTTTATGTTTGTTCTTTCTTTAAGTTTTTGTTCATCATTTCTTACAAATGAAAGGCCTTGTCCCCACAGAGATAGGTTTACGGAACTGAACTTTCGCTAGTAGTGTTGACAGGGCTTACGCAAAAAATGTGTCCAACATGAGTGAACGCGTCTTATGCACTCTTCTCCCTCCGGCACGTTCACTTGATGGTTTTTATTAATGTTTCAAAACGAATGAGAGGGGGGCGGAAAAACACAGGCGGTCCATGGGCGGCAAGTAGGTAAATCCGGCCGTGATGAGTTAATGAACTCTGATATCAATTCAATTTTAGGGACATATCAAATTGGTGTCATAATAAATACTCGCAATCAAAATTGCAAAATAGCTTTTTTCTTCGTAATTTTTAAAAGACGAAAAAAATACAGACAAAGTATTAAACTTCACTTTAGTAGCGTATTGTACTTTAAAAATTAATCAGTCTCTTTGTTTTTGTTATCTAGTTGGAGATATTCCTGGATCAAAAAAGTTGCATAGCTCAGTTTTAAGTAATGGAAGACGTGCCATGAGTAGAGAGGAGCTTTCATCCAATAATTCTGTTTCCCTGTCACCTCAAAAAAGGACCCTGTCTCGATCCATCAGCGTTCTCGCACCTTGGAGGCCAAAACACCCCCGTGAATCACTGGAAATCGACTACAGTCAAGACCAAACAGATGGGAAACCTCCAAAACCTCCCCTCAAAGGGAGAGCCCACAGCGGAGCCAGCACAGTGAAAAGTCGAAAAAATGATCAAGAAAACCTTGCAAAAAACAAACAAGGAAAAACTAAGAACATTTTTGGGAAACTTTCAGGGAAAAACAAATCAGTTGATCAGCCAAATGATGAATACAAAACAAAAAGACGTGCCTCTAATGATTTAATATTTACGGGTAAGAAAGAGAACTGGGATTCGTACTTAGGAAAAAGCATTGATAGCTTTCATGATTACCGAAGAGGCAGTAAATCATCGGGAAACAAGGTAGACTACACATCTAGCAATTCCCTTTACGATCGTAGCCGAAAATTATCTGATTCGACGACTACGACTGACTATCCTTACTCAAGAAAATACTCAACTGATGCTAGTGATGCGACGAGTAAGTTACGTCCACAATCACGAAACAGCAGCGAATACATAATACCAGTTGTTCGTTTTGATCCTAACGACTCTGATGAAAGTAAGAGACACATATTAGTTGAAACTTTAGGAAAGAAAAGGAATTCTAAGCAAAAAGAAGACTCTGAAAAACTCTCTCGATCTACCTCTTTTCCAAAAGACTCTAAATTTACCTCTGGATGGTTCAAACCAAAAAACAAAGTGTGATTACCTAACATTTCAAGACTTTACGATGACTCACAGGTCAGGTAGAGAGTCCTACCAGGTGTTGAATGGGGTAATTAAAAATGGAATAAAAAATAAAAAATGATGAGAGCTGGGGAATGAAGGATTATTTTCATAGTGCACTCTCACTGTTTAAGCACAGTATCTTATTGAAGAGGAGAAGAAATTTCTTCTGTTTTTCTGGGGAAAAAAAGGAGAGAACTCCATTTTTTCTCATTTTCTTCCTCTTTTGCAATGAAAGCACTTTTAAAAAACCTCACTTACTTAAGAAATACAACAAAAAAAAAAAATTACCCTCCCTACAATGGAAATTTCCGTGATGATATTTTTTTGATTACACTTAATAAATACATATTCTTGGCCGTGTAAAATTGTACTCATGAAGAAATTAACACAAAAAGAATGAAGAATTTTTAAGGGTTAAAAATGTTTATCATTCATTTGAAGAGGGATAAGAGTATTCTTGTTGTTTCGTCCACTGACTTTTAGAACATTCCAAAGATGTTTTCCTTACTTGCCTGATATCTTTTCAAGAACAAAAGGCTTTAATCATAACTACTATTTTTGATTTGTAGATGATTCATAAAACAAAATTACTGGGACAAAATTAAATTCCCGTGCACAGTTTTTTCTAAAAAATAAACGATACAACAGATATACTTTTAATACATTTACTAGTCAACTAATTTATTGTCTTTATTAACTTATCCTACGTTAATGAATACTTACTAATTTGAACATAGAAAGCATTGTCCTTACAAGGCACGTCTTTATTAACGAAGTCAATTTTGTAGATAGAAAATTTAACAGAACTCAGAGAAAAAATTACCTAACTCATAATGTGTAAATTTATTTTTTTTTCTATTTGTAATTAATTGGTTATTATACTTCATTACCTTTCTTTTTTTCCTTTTTTTTTGAGGTCTGTTTTCCATGCAGGACACCAATTAATTGCTCCTTACGGAGCAAGGATAATTTTGTGATGTTTTTTCCTTGTTTGTTTCCCTTTTGTAATAAAACTTGATCATTTTTTCATGTTCTCTGACTGAAGGAACAACTCGACGAACACATTTTATTTTAGTTTGTTAAATGATTGGCAATGTTAATAGTTAATAATAAATACAATTCTAATTCAATTAAAACAAAAATAATGTGAGATTTTCCATTCATTCCTACCCTACTGATGGTGTGTATGATATTGATTCACTTAAACGTGTCAATATTGTCAATGGTTTAAGGCTACTTTGGTGTACTCTATTTTTAATGAGGGAAAAATAAGCACACAGTATCTTATGAAAAATATTACATCAACAGCGGACACCTAAGACTTCTCTGGTATAAATGCTTCCAATTAGTTTCCCCTCTTCATTCCCTTATGTACCTACTGATGGTTGAAAACTTAAGATTTTGGTTCTAAAATAAAGGTAATTTCCCCTTGGATCTTTAAAGCGGAATACAGAGTAATTTGAGAGAAAAAAATGTTTGATAGAAAAAGTTTGATATTTATTCAAAATCTGACACAGAGTTGAAAACATGGTTCAAAACAGTTGTTATGGCTTCAAGCTGAAGCTTTTGATTAATTTCAAAATTCACTAAATAATCAGGTAAAGTATAAAGAATTACTATGGACAAAGCCTCTTTCAGAGAATTATAGCAATCGTAGCATTTGGTTGATAAAGCTCTCAACACTTAAATCAATTTAGTCAAAAAGCGGATAATTTTTAGGACAGTTTTAAAATAATTACTAAAATCTCAGGAGAGTTTATTGAAATCACCAGACATTATTTTAAAATTCACAATTTCGACTTAATTTGCGATTTTAAGAACTTCAAAAACACTCAAAGTAATTCAAACATCAAAATACTAGCGTTGACTGACTATCAATCTTATTGCTAAAATGAAAGATTGTTGAAAGACCACCACTGACAACATTTCTCTTTTTCTAGAAGATAAGTACTAAAAAGCTTGAAGAAAAACATACTAAGAGGAGAGCACGAAATTAGAGAAAATATTGACCCTTAAAAGTCTAACGTTAATTAGAGTGATTTCAGAACTAAGGCAACATTTTTCAGGGGCAATCTTAGCATTCTTGATATTTTTTTAGAAACATACATACATAAAGTCGCGATTATAGCGCCGCCTCGCGCTCTGCGACGCCCAATCGCCATTGCCCCCTATCCTCCCAGAGATCATCAGGCAATTGGCACCTTCTGATCTCCTCCTCCACCCCTTGTCGCCAACCTTTCACAGGACGTCCACGCCGTCGCCTTCCGGGAGGAACCCAATCGAAGACCTGCTTGGGCAACCGATCATCTGCCATCCTTCGCACATGTCCATACCAGACCAACTGCTTGGACCTGATATCGTGCACGATGTCCTTTTCCACACCCATTATCTCGCGTACCCTTTCATTGCGGATACGCTCTCTTCTCGATATCCCAGCAGACCTTCGCCAAAAGTCCATCTCGGTTGCCCTAAGCATGTCTTCAGTTCTTTTCTTAAGTTGCCAGACCTCACTCCCGTAAGTTACGATACTCTTCACGATGACGTTGTAAATTTTCCTTTTGGTCTCCTTGGAGATACTCTGGTCCCAGAGAACCCCATTTAGCATCGCGATAGCTTTCCTGCCTTGCACATTCCGATCTTTAATGGCCCGATCCAAATTTCCGTCCTTAGTTAACCGAACTCCGAGATATTTATACTCTTCACAGTCCAGGATCTTCCGGCCATCCTCCAGTTCAATGCTTTGCTGATCACCACCGATAACCAACTTCTCCGTCTTAACCACATTTACTTCCATTCCCCACTTTCGGTATACTTCCACTAGCTTCCGCGTCATGTAATTCGCATCTTCTTCGTCCTGAGCTATTACCACCTGATCATCAGCAAAGCACAGAGTATAAAGGGTGCCATCTTCACGTAGCGGGACGCCCATTCCCGAAAAGCATCTTTTCCATTCCTTTAAAACTTCTTCCAGGTACACTTTAAATAAGGTTGGCGACAAACAACACCCTTGTTTCAGTCCTTTAGTAATTAAAAACCCCAACGATAACTCCCCATGCGATTTAACCCTAGAGAAAGCCCCACCATAAAATTCCTTAATAGCACTAATTAGTCCCCCACTAAAACCCCTTTTGTTCAAGGCTTCCCAAAGTTTCATCAATGGCACACTATCGTAAGCTTTCTGGAGATCCACAAACACTAGATGTAATTCCTGGCCAACTCCCTTCTTTTTCTCTATGACGTGGATGATGGTAAATAAGTGATCAATCGTTGACCGACCGGCTCTGAAACCTGCTTGCTCTTCCGCTTCATGTTCTTTCCACTCCTCTTCAATTTTTGCTTTCAAGATTTTTCCATACACTTTGCTCAGGGTACCTGCAACCGACAGTCCTCTATAGTTATCACACTCATCTTTTCTACCCTTCTTCTTGTATATAGGTGACACCCAAGACTCTTTCCATTCTGTCGGTACCTTTCCACCGTCCAAGCAATCTTGCATCAGGTATCTCAACCGTTGAAACAGCTTGCAGGTTCCACACTTGATCAACTCAGCAGGGATATTTCCCGGACCTGGAGCTTTATCGTTCTTCAGCTCTCGTACGGCCTTTACCACGTCCTCCATATGGATCTCCAAGTTATGATTATCGTTAGTATACTCCAAGCTTACGCCTCCATCTTGAAATTCAGGTCGCCTTTCTGTCAGTAAATTTTTAAAATACCCCTCCAGTTTATCAATGGATATCGGAGATATTAAGTCACGCTTCATGTCCCTTCGCAGCCCTTTCAGCAACTTCCAGCTCTCAGTGCTTTTCCTTCCTCCTATGTACGTGTCTATTTTGTTACAGCTCCTCTCCCAAGATTCGTTCTTTTTCTTGGTTATGAGCCTTCGTACCTGCGTCTGAGCTTTTTTATACGCCTCTTTGTCTTCTGTTTTTTTAGAGGAAAGGAACTGATGATATTTTTTCCGTTTCTCCTGAATCTCCTTCTCAATTTCTTCGTCCCACCAGTAAGGTTTTTCGCTAACTTTCCTATCATCAGCGACACCAAGAGCTTCCATTGCTGCCGAGTGAATGCAATCCTTCAGGAACTGATACTGCTGTTCGGTATCACCGTCCCTTGATTCGCCCAACTTCTCATCCAAGCGCTTTCCATATAAAGCCCTTACACTTGGATGCTGCAAGCTGTCAATGTTATAGTTTACAAGCTTGACACGATCTTTTTGTTGGTGAACTTCTTCCTGTGCTTGCCTGGTCTCCTGGCTCCCTTTCACTGGGAAAGCTATTTTTGCCCCGAGGAAATAATGATCACTGCCGCAGGAAAGACCTCTCCACACTCTAACTTGCTGAATCTTCATTCCCGTGTCTTGTCTGACAACCACATAATCAATGATTGATTTCAATCCGCGAGTAGACTGAACCCAAGTAAATTTATGGATATCCTTGTGTTGGTAGAACCCATTGAGCACCTTCATGTCCCTTTGCTCACATACGTCAATGATACGGGCTCCGTTATCATTTAGTGCCGCCTCTCCGAAAGGGCCGACGATCTTACTTTTAATTTGACGTCCTATTCTACCATTGAGATCTCCCAACACAATGATTTCCCTCCTGGATCCAATCTTACCAATTTCCTCGTTCAATTCTTCGAAAAATTGGTCCTTCACTGCGACAGTGGAATCATCGTTGACTCCATACACTCCCAAAATGGTGATTTTATGGCCAAACACTGTCATATTCATCTTTATCATTCGGGGGTTAACAGCTTCCCATGTAGTGATGCACTTCCGTAGGCTCTTGCGAATAAGAATTGCAACACCCTGTTGAGCTCGCTGATCTTTTTCCACGCCACTATAAAACAAATCGTATTCCTTTACACTTACAGAGCCTTGTCCTTTCTTCTTCGTTTCTGTTAATACCGTGACATCAAATCCGTGACTCCCTATCTCCGATACCACTTCCGTCATTTTCGTAGAAATTCCTTGTACGTTCCATGTTCCAAAAACCATCATCCGTTTACGTAATTTTTTCCGATAGAAACGTTAGAAACATTACCGATCAAATCAAAATAGCTGATGTGACATTCACTATCAAAAATGTTGCATACTTGGAGAGATTACCTGCAAGTAAAAATCATGTAACAGCAATATGTAAGATGCTTGATGTTGACTTAAGTTAAAAATTATTCTGTTTACTTGTTTTCTCTGCACACAATTCTGCTAATTAAAGATCCTAATCACTTGAAAACAAGATGAAAATCTAACACAAGTGTTAAAAAATGTATCTCATGAAGACAAAAAAAGAAGAAAAAAAAAATCGGAACAAGAGCAAACCATCCCTGCAAAGGGTCTATGGAGTAAATTAAATGTTTAATATGAATTACAAGCAAATCTACATTTCAAGTTTGTGGATTTTTAGAAAAAAAGAGAAGAAAAGAAAAAGGAAAAAAATTAGGCACATTCAAATTCTGCACAGCCAAAATTGCAGATTTCTACGCGTAATTTTTGACAGTGTAAAATAGAATACTTACGGATACACTAGTATCTCTAAATGAATAATTTTCTATATGCAATTAGTTGAAATAAATTGATTTCCTTACTTACCCTATCAAGAAATTGCTTTCTCGGGAGGGGGCTGAGAATTTCCTCTAATGGCATTATTCGTTTTACCATTATTGTGTAATCCATCCACAGACTTTTCATCACTGGTAACAAATAAAAAAAAAAGAGGTAAAAACAAGAGAGAAGCAATATATGCAATCTTAAGCCCCAATAAAGGAATATCAGTGTGCGTTTTCTATGGAGATCTGCCAGAATCTCGAGAAGGGATCACAAACGAAACAAAAAATGGGAGAAATAATGACGCGCTGGACATTGTTCAGGAAATCATGACCAAACAGCTTGTCAGGAATGATCATGTTCAAAGAATGTTCAAATTGAATCTTGCCCCTGTGCCATGATTTTGCAAAATTTCATTAGTTTTTTCTTTTTTTAAAACATGATTTTCTTAACTTTTAAATTTCGAAAAAGAATTTGGCACTCTATTTTTTTTATGCAGCTACAAAACAGATTAGTGTCTCCTAGAATCTGAGATCCAAAATTAATTCATGCCATAGAGGTTTAAAGAAAGCAGAATAGTATTTCGATTGTTTCATTTGATGCAGAGAAGAAAAAAAATCTGCACGGAGAATCGAATGAGGGGTACACTTCTTGTCAAATTGACCAGTGTATGATTAGATGCAACTTTCTAATTTCTGATGATTAATCAGGAGGGGTAAAAAAAGCGTTGATGATGGACATTGAAGTTGGAGATATACCTTCGTTTTTTGAGCTCAGTGATCACATCATCCCTCTGTCTCACCTCTGCTTGAAGACACTGCAATTCTTGTTCCAAGCCTCGTTTCATTGCGTTTAACCCAGTCGCTTTGGCCCGGAGTTTCTCATCCAAAAATTCCAGTTCCTTACTGACACTATCCTCAACTTCCTAGATGGACATTATACCACAAACATAATAGCTCTGATGAAGGATGAAAAATTTACAAAAAAATGCTCCACTCTGCACATTTTCTCTTGAGCCCGCATCATACGATCAAAGTAGACCTCTCAAAGTGGTGTCATGTGACTCTCCATTGTCCTCAAAGATTGTCGGGCCGACCATCTTGAGGGTCACCGTCACGTGACCCCACTTTGAGAGCTCTACTTTGATCGTCTGAAACGGGCTTTAAAAATTAAAAAAGGTTCTGTGAGCTTCCTGCATTGACTTAGGGCAATAGCTTGGAGCTAGAGTACCTACATACAGGAGAGTATTGCCATCTCTGTGCCGCTCTCTGATTGGTTCATCAGTTTTAGGCTATCATGGAACTCCCAAGTTGGTCCGCTGTAAACAAACCCGACCCAGAGGAACGTGTATTATCGACTGAGAATGACTGATAATCACACTCAAAGGTTAATTTTGGGCAAAAGATCCATCGGAGTACGATCCGAACTCAATTCAGAAGTTGGGTATTAAAACATTTCTATCACACCCAAAATCTTGTCTAGAAATTTGTGGAACTTTTTCGCCATCTTGTTCGTTTACATTGGGCCAAACTAGGAGCGGAAGGGCTGGGGTTTGTTTACAGTGGTCCAACTTTGGGGCTCCATGATAGTTGACCAATTAGAGAGCAGCACACTTTTTCTGTTGTAAAAGGATTGAGATGGAAATGCTCTCCTGTATACAGGTACTCTACTTAGAGCTCTACTATGAGCTGTTAGTCAACTTAAAATCGATGTTTACTCGATGTTCCCATAGTTCAGTTTCCAAGTTACTTTAGTTAAAATTTCCATAGTTCCAATGTTCCACAATTGAGTGCAATCTTGTCAGTGTTAAAATGAGTAGTATGACCAACCTAAAAAATATTTTTTACGGTAATTAATTACTTCCTTACAGTATTTTTGTAATACTACAATTTTCAAACTGCAATGTTCAAACCATTGGACTCAAAGTTTGACATGACAGTTTTGGGAATTTTGTATGCCAAATTTTAATGAGACATTCCTCTATACAATAGCAGCAATGTCTTAATTTTAGATGCTTGGCTTTTGTATTGTTCTCGATGTTTTCTGGTTTGTAATGTGAGTAACTTACTCTTAACTGTCTTCGAAGACTTTCAACTTTGGCATTGAGGTGAGCATCTTGACCAGGATTACTGGATTTTGACCCAAACTCTTCCTGTTCGGCAATAATCTCTCTTGCAAAAGTCATGACTCTGATTAAGTGCCTTTTGGCAGCAATGCGAGACAGCTCCATGGATTTCACATGCTTTTGAAGTTGATCACATTTTGCTTTGTAAAGCCTGGAAATATTAAAGAAAAGAAAATATAGTAAAAGGTGCAATACAGGAGAAAGGAGTTACCACAAGAAATAAAATGAACAAAATCAATATCATAATACTGTTCATAAATCCCTTAAATTTATTTTTCAATTATTCAATTTATTGAGCAAGATTGGCCCCCTTAATTTCGTTCCAACCTCTTCCACAAAATTTGCAAAATCTGCTACACGTTTTCTTTTGTGGGATCTACCATGGAGAACGAGCTGTTTAAGAAACAACTATGGATATGACTATAGAACTTCACTCATGAGTAACACCCTTGAAGATGAATCATTGGTCTCAAAACGAACAATCGGACGTATTTCTACCAAACAGAACTATGTGCTTTAAGAGATGAGCCCTGAGACCCATAAGTATACATGCATTACAGGGCTCTTGTCATAATGCACACAGTTCCGTTTCACAGAAATACGTCCAACTATGACTCACTCTGATAAAATTGTATCCAAAAAATGAACGAACGATAGTAAAGTGTTTAGGCAAGTATTCTTATCTCTCACACAAAGCAATGTATCTTGTCTGCATTGTTTAGACATTTCTGGGAGTATTTTACTTCTTTAGAGGGAGAACCATTACACAAATTAGTCTCAAAATTTCAGAGTTTTTTTTTCAAAGAGTGAAGAAAAATTACAAAAAATCACAGTAAAATTTCTGAGACCATTCTCTTGTGAATAAATAGAATGTAGGAGAGAAATACTGAAATAGTGTAATTTCAGTATTTTCCTGCGCTTGGGAGGCAGATAATGATATTTTAACATGCAAAATTATTTCTATATCTAGGTGCAATAGTTCCATTTCTGCATCAAGGTTTGCCTCTTTAAAAAATTCGACAAATTTTGATCACAATTAATACATACTGGAGACGTTCATGAAAAATCTCAGTTTCATTAAAATATGACTTTAAAAAGGAAATATATAAGTAAAAATGTTAGTTACTTCAGTTGATGTTCCAACATTTTGGTCTGCTGCTGAAATTGACTGCGTTCGATTGTCAGAGTTGTAACTTGTGAATCTAATTGAGGCCTATCACATTCCAAAGTTGCTACCTTTCGACAAAGTGTTTCCCTTTCTTCTTCATATCTTGTTTTCAATTCCTCGAATAGCCTGTTGAGAGAAATATATATTTATAAAAATAAATTTATGCATTCCGGTAGTGGTCATTTGAAAAGTGTAAGATTAATTAAGTGAAACAATTACTCAATAAGTTTTTGGACTGAGATGATGAAAAAGTGAAGAAATGAAGCAATTATGTTACAAAAAAAGCCAACAAAATTTAAAAAACAGAAAGCTCATGAAAACGATCAGAAATTCTAAGGACAAGATGGTAACATGATGGCATAAGGAGATATTAAAAAAATCTGGTTTAATATGTTTACACTTTTTCTGGGTTTTCCAGGCATTTTTGACTTTCCTACGCCTTGATTGTGACACATTCATTCACATATTTTTATCTAATATTTATTTTTTTCTTTAGTGCAATTTTTTGTTCAGAAAAATTAAGGAGGATTTTGCCTCGGTACTTCTTTCAAGTATGATTAGAAACGGTGCAAAATTTTGGTGTTGCCCGATTTATCTGGTTGTGCCATTTTCCATCGGTCTTGTTCAGGCTCACATGGTCTTCTAAATTTTTGCATCCTTGGGTTTGAAGGTAAAAATGAATGAAAAAATTCTACAATGAAAAATAAAAGAGTACCTTTTAACCTCATTGACCGCAGCTGTATGAACAGCTGCGGGTACTCTCGAGTCATGTTCCTCCTTCAGTTTGTCATGCTCATCGGATAGAACACTGAAACGTCCCCTGAGTACAAGGAGTTCAGACCTTGCTGTTTGCCATTTTTCTTGAAGCTGATCTCTATCAACAGCTATTTCTGCCACTGTTGGAAATACATTCTAAATTAGCACTAAGCAGACTTTGTCTGAATTATATGCAGGAGCATCAAAGCATTTGGAACATCTTCTTGGTGTTATTCAATAGAAATCATCAGTCGTTAATCATGGAAACATTTTTACTTTCAAGCACCTCAACAATTTTAACCACGGTATGAGTAAAGTCAACTACAACCCCCTGTTCTAAGTCCTAGGTGGACAGGGAAAGTAGGAGAGGTATGGCGGCCGTCACCAACAATCAAGAAACCAGTCACTCTGAGGATGTCAGAGTGTGGAGCTGGCAAAATGCGTCCGCAATATTGACATTTCACTAGCGAGAGAGTGCTTATTTACATAGTTTTGTACTTTTTGCATGGTTCTCCACAGCAATTCAATTGTTAGTAAAGTTTTCTTCAGCTTTGCTTGGCATTATGAATGCATAGCTAACAGTGAAGTAGGTACAATATATATTTCCTACAACTTAGTCATGATCTTGCAAAAAATCAAAATTTATTTTGCGAAAGGAGAAGATTAGACTATCATTGATAGCAGTGGTTGTTGTTGCTTTCCCTTTACACATTGATAAATTACTACTAGTAGATGCTACTGTTCCTTTAAAGAGTTCAGACTCATTTGCAATAATAAGATTAATTACGATGAGTGCTTATCTTCAAATTTCATGGAACAGTCAGCAAATACCATCTGAAAAATATAAAATATTTCTAGACTTTTCACCAAAAAAAAAAAAAAAAAAAAAAAAAAAAAAGGAAAATTTAGGTTTTAATATACTGGAACATAAAGAGGGTATAATTAATTCATTGCTCATAACATAATTTCATAAAAACTTACAATTAGTTTGATAAATTTCCCGGAGTTCTTTAATTTTGTTCTGATGGAGTTTTGCTTGCCGCATAAGTAGAACGTTCTGCTCACGTGTAAAGGCAGCATCTTGTTGTACAGACTCCCATTCTGCATAAGACACTTCGCCCTACGATATAAAATATTAAAACATAATAAATTTGCACTAAAAATTTTGTTACAGCGAGATTGTTATATACTTTAGCATTGGATTTGGATACCATGCATTATATGATTGAAAAATTGGAGAGCTATTGATGATATTGATCTTGGTTTGTGTATCAGATTTTGCGTGTGTATGCGGAAACTTTTCAGGACGGATGAAAGAGCAAAAAAAACTTCATCGGTCTGTCCAGAAATCTGCAGAGGTATTCTGAAAAGTCAAGATGTATGACAGAAATTGCAGATTTGAATGAACCAATGGGTCTTTCAACATTCTACGTTTGAATCCAGAATGTTTTTGGATCAGCTATTTTTATGCTAGAGTAAAACAAAACGACAGTCAGAAACATAGAGTGGTGCACAAAAAATATTCAGAGACAAATTCTGACTTACAAAAGTACACGGAAAAAAATTAAATTGCTGATTCAACAATTCAATTGCTAAAAACAGTGAGTGCAAAGTTTCAATGTAGATTTTACAACAAAAAAATGCTACTTCAACCACCCCCGTGGTTAAATTAGTTTACAATGTGGTTAGAGTAGCATTTTTTTGTTGTAAAATCTACGTTGAAACATTGCACTCACTGTTTTTAGCAATTGAATTGTTGAATCAGCAATTTATTTTTTTCCGTGTACTTGCAGCACTGCCAAATGAAATGAGTCAGTAGCGCTAGTCACAAAATCATAGAAAGAACAGTCTCTTAACATCTTTTTCACTTTAATAGATTTTGAGACCATATGTTTTTCTAAAGCACCTAACAATTCAGTCCAACGAAAATTTTAAATACTGAGAATACTGGATTACCTTTTTGTAGGCACCTTGCAACTCAGCATGTAATTTCTCATTTTCTGCAACTATTTCTTTGCAACGTCCTGCAAAAGTATCAAGGCTTTTTTGATAATTTTGAATTAGCTCATCTTTCTCATCTAAAGATTCTTGGTAGGCCTTGAGTAAAGGTGCGACAGCATGAATTTCTGATCGTGTCCAGCTTGGGACGTGAGCTTTAGCATCTGGAAAAAAAGAGCGAAATAGGCAACATAAGAAAGAAGTTGTGACAGAAAAGAGGGCGCAGTCATGCTAGGAGTGCAAACAAATTTCTCAATAAGATTAGTAGATTATTGAAGCAAGGTGTGTGCTGACTCAGCGGAAAAAAATTCCCTGACTTTTCCAAATTTTTTGGATCAAAATAATAAAAATTTCCTGACTTTACACAAAGGCAATTTGCACGCATGGAACTAAAAGTAAAGCTCTTAGGCGATTTAATTTTTAATTTCACTATAAATTTTCGGAAGATTTGAACCTTTCTACTGAAAGAGTTCCTTAAAAATTTTCTCTGACCTGATGAAATTCTTTGGTCCAGGTTTTTCAGATCCATGGACACTCTGCAGAGTCATGTAAAACTGACATGCGTGTGTGTGTTCCTAGACTTTTTCTATCAAATAGTTGCAGCTGCATTGGCCGTGGAATGAGGAGACCCCAATGAAAGACATCCCTGCCTCATAAAATTGATTTGATACAAAAAAAACTGACTAACCGCTTTTGGCCGTTTGATGAATTAACTTTGCATCTCCAACTCCAGAATCCTCCGTGACAGTGTGACAATCATCTGTAGCATCAATCTGATTCTTCAAGTTTCGAACTTTGTCTTGATACTTTTCTAGTTCAACAT
The DNA here is from genome assembly GCF_001854935.1 of Bemisia tabaci. Lineage (NCBI taxonomy): Eukaryota > Metazoa > Arthropoda > Insecta > Hemiptera > Aleyrodidae > Bemisia > Bemisia tabaci. The sequence continues at coordinate 6,693,843 of NW_017549038.1, read as the reverse complement.
TTAACCTGTAATAATTATTTAAATAAATCAATTCTACAGCGTACCGAGAAGATTCCAAAGAGCCCAGAAAAATAGGTACCTAAATATTTTTCTTGAGGGTCTGACAAGCTCTAGGCTGGAAAGTACAGCAATAAAATGTGTATCATTATTAATGAGGCGCAAAAAAGAGATGATACTGTTGGAGAAAAATTTTTATTTCATGTGCAGGAATTGACCCTCTTTCAGGAGAATATACATACAGGTAACTGAATCTGTAAAAGGGGATCTCATCTTCAGGGAGAAAATTTTGCGGAACTTTTTACAAACACTTGAACATTGTTTTTCTACATCCTAAGAATATTTGTCTTTGAACTTCAGGGCTAATAACTCCTTCAATTTCTGAGACATTTAGAGTCAGAAGCTTGTCCTAAATTTTCCAGATTTTCTTCCTGCTCACATTGGCAAGAAGTCACTGCAAATTTTCTCCTGGAACTTCTAGAGGGTCAAATCCCATTTCATAGATTTGGTCACGAATACAGATCATTTTCCTGAGTTTGTCTCCCTACCAAAAAAGTGCAAAAACTCCTTTTTTCTGTAGAAACTTTTTGAAGGAAACACCTAGCTTTTCATAGTTTGGTTCATGTTGATTCCCTACCATTACAAAAAGCCACCTCAAGTAGTTGAATAAGAAGTGGGACAAATGCTATAAGGAACAGTATGCATGAATCACATACACATTTGAAAATGAGAGTGCAACAAACATGACAGAAGTTAGCAGAGTCTGTAGGCAAGTTTAGTCTGATGATCTTGATAAGTGATTGAAAAGATGCAATGAAAGAATTAAAATAGGTAAAATACGTAGATATCAACATAAAATGGGCGACTAGGCAAGGTAAGTAGGTCTTAAAGCACTATGTAGTATGTTTCCACTCCAAAATTTCGTGAAGGAAACGGATCTCACAACAGTAAATCTAGAAATAAACTCCTAAACAAGATATATGTGTTTACAATAAACATTGGTAAAATGGTAAAAATACAAATGACCTCATTCATGGAATCTAACTTCAATTTGATTTAAGTTAAAATACTTCTTAAATTCCCTTCGGAAGTTGATTTTCGAATCGTTTTTGAAGGAAGATTTTGAATAGGAAACTCGAGACGTTTTCTTCTCGTACAGACCTTTTCTATTCGCCCATTGCAGAACACTGTGCCAGAATGGAGAAATGACAGAAACAAACAACTCATTCTTTTGTGCTGTAGGTGTGTCTAAAGTCTACATATACTAATGAGTGAGTGTGCATGAGACTCAAAGGTCAAACATTTTTCGAAAAAACTTGAGGATCTTTCAACCTCTCGCTTTTTGAAAAGATCCTAATGACTCACCGATACACCAAGTTCTTCAAAATAAAAACATCCTGTTTTAATTCATCAATTTTCTTTTTTTGTGATTCAGAGGTCTGAGAATAACTCTCATTAGCCTTTAGAAGTTCAGAAATTTGCTTCTCTAAATTTGCTCTTACATTATTGGACTCCTCTAAGCGACGTTTTAATGATGTACACTCGTCAGGAGGCCCTTGCTGAGTTTCTGTAAAGATTAACGAAACCATTGTACTAAAAATTCCTAGGAATGAGCTGGGTAAAATTAATACCCTAAATGAGTAAGGAAAGAATCTTTTGACTCATTACATACATGATTGACCCAAGCGAATACTGTTAAGTGAAGATATACATCTTTGAGGCCTTGATGTCTTGCGGGAAAACCATACAACTCTCATTTGATTTTTTTATCTTTATTTTTCTAAATTGTAACTTATCTCTTTATCCAAAAAGACAGGAAGTAATGGTCCCCTGTCAAAAGTGTCCTTTCTATATTTTAATTGAGGCAACACTGATTTTTAATTAGGATGTTTTCTTTTTCTTCTACTGAAAAGACACTGTAGTTACCTGGAGTAGTTTGTTGTTGAAGTGTTTCATTCTCTTCTTTCAATCTCTTTATTTCATTCATCAGCCAGTGCCGACTAGGTTTGTGATGGTGACCATGACAATTGCTCTTTACCTCAAGGAGCGATTGGTCAAATGAGAATCGTCTTAGAGGATTTTTACCATGAGTCTGAAAAATATTTCAAAAGCACCAAATCACTGAAATGGTCAAACTGTGTGATCGATTTTTCAGAAAAAGCCCTTTTGATCCAACTTTTTTGTTAAAATGTACTTGAAATGTGAATAGATCAATATACTCTCAACATTTTCCAAAAGTAAGTTCAATGTATTACAGAGCAAATCCAGAACTAAACAGTTTTTTAGGATTTCAGCAAAGAAATTTCTCAAATTGTTAGTTGTTTTTTAAAGTGAAGAAAGGGGAAGGGGAATCTATTTTACTAACTTCTAAAGAAACTAAAATATTTGGCGGGACAATTACCCACCCATAGCGAAATGCACAGAGAATTTAGGTGAAACTACCTGAAACTTTCTTCTCATTGGTTTAGGTGGCATGGTGGCAGACAAGGCCTCGGAGGCCAGTCTTTGTGTCGGAAGTTCTGAGGACTGCATGAATGCTTTTAGTTCGAATCCATCATTTCTAAACAAAAGAAAGGGTTAAATTATAAAACAACAGAAAAAGGAAGAGAGGAAAAAATGAAGAAGAAAAAACCAGTTTTTAGTATTCTTTTTTGAGTATACTTAAGATGGATCTCTTTGAGAAAAGGAGAGGAAAATTAAACACTGCGGTTGAGTATGTACTTAATTTCTTGTTTTGCCAAATACAGGACAAGATTTCTCTAAAATCTCCAATGAAATCCAATCCTGTATAAGTAATGATGGCTGACTTCATTTGTGTTTATTGGTTCTTGATTTTAGACTTAATTTTAGTACCTTCCTGGCTATTTTATTTTTGTTAGTGTCTTTATGAACTTTTACAAGTATTATTTGATCAGAATTCTTATGAAAATAGGTATGAGAAGATAGAATTATGAACACAAATTAGGATCAACAATGCGGAGTAAAAGTTTAAATGCACTGCTCAGAAGTAATCATTAGAGTAGTGTGAATAGTTGTAGGTGTGGACTTGTAGAGGAAAAAAAACACAAGTCAAATTTTCCACAATTAAGTTAATCAAGAAGTATTCTGAAGTGAGAGAATGAAAGTTGAAAACAGCAATTTTGAGCAGGAAGGCATTTTGAGCCCTGCAATATCGATCTATGCTGATCTTTAAGTTGTAAACTTGCACTTTCTTTGTTTCGTACTTGAAAGCATCTCTTTCCATAAAAGGATCGTCACTCGAGTTTGATGATTTTCTAGTGGAATGGTTGACTACAACCTGCATCACTATAAGAGGTCGGTGATATGCTGAGCCAGTGAGCTGAAGGATGTTGTTAAAAGGTTTCATACCTCTGACTGTGCTTCAGCATTTGAATGAGCAAGTGAACTTGGCCCGTTTCAGGTAACTTTGCCTCTTTCGCTGTTTTCGCGGGATGGGAACTTTCCTATTGCGCACATGCAGTGAAAGAGATAAAGCTATCTGAAAAGAGCTCTACCTACTTTTCAAAACTTAAGCAATGGATTGATTGTAAGATAGTTACCAATTTTCCCCCGAGCCACCATAGAAAAACTTTGGCATTCAACAGAAGTGTACTCCCTTTAAGAGGTGACAAGATCTTGAAACGATCTTGACCAAAAGATAATACAGTACAACATAGAGTTATAAATAAAAGATGAATGACTAATTGTTGACCTACCAAAAGAACTACCATAAAATTTGTCCTTTACTCACAGTCTGACGGTCTGATGGTGAGAAAATAGGGCGAAACAGCGGAAAATGTTAGTACATCTCGCACAAGACACGACGAACGCCGTATCAAAAAATCGAATTGTCAACACGCGAAACAACAACACAAAAAGACGATCATTCATTGGTCTCTTGTCACGCAATGTTTACTGCGCAATGAACGCTTTCCGCCTACTGCGCACATTTTAGAGTGTCCCTCTATGTCTTTGCTCTCCTCTCCTCCCTGTCCAAAGTTGAACCAAGTTCCGAGTTTTTTATGGTTAATTTTCTAGGTTAGCTTGAAAGTTTTTATGTAAGTAGGCATTTGTGACTTATTTTTATTACGGCGGAAGGTCGTAATTTCAAGTGCAGTTACCGATGAATTGTCGATACACTTTGTGCGTGGAGTGTTAAATACTGATAACCAATCCCACTTTCGTCGTTATTGTCGATATATTTTTATCCTAAAAACTATGGTGTGCTTCAATGGTAGTGTTCTTTACATTAGGTTGCTGGACTATTTTACCTCGTAAGTGAAGCCATATTTTCATTCCTTGAGATACTTTCCATAGGGATATTTACTAGAGTTTGCACGTTCACATTTGTGACGAATTCAAACTAAATTTGACTCCTATTTGCGGTAACTTATATCCTCCGGAAAATGCGTGAGATTTTTTCGACTGGGTTCCCTTAAATTGGATCAGATTAGTCCCATCTTCCATCGTATGGGGCTATCTATTCAAACCTGGGCAATGCATGTCCTTGCATAATGCCAATCTCTCCTTCACATTTGTTGCAATGGCTATCAAAGTGTTGGTTGTCTTGTATCAATGGTGTCTGGTCGTCTGGATTTTACGCACTTCAACCTTTAAGAAGGATTTGAGAAGTGACTCTTCTACTCTTTCTTAAGTCACGGCAGAACGTTTATGTGACTGCTAGATAAGAAGATACCTGAGCACTGCCATGCTAAAGAAGAACGCTGTATGAACATTCGATAGTTGCCATATTATTTCTCCGAAAACGATTATTTTTAAGAAGGTTATGATTATTTTTCCATGAAATCTTTGGACTTTCCGTATCAAATTACGAGTAAAATTTTCTGAATAATCGCATACTTAATTTGTAATTTTTCAAAGGAAATTTGGCAACGCCTGATGGCTCATACGGCATTTTTCCTTAGAACGGCAGAGTATTAGAGTATACAAACGGACTCATCATATGCCAGCATGAAAGTCAACCCCACCTTGCAGCATTTTCAGCCGAATGCATCAAGAAACTAACAAATGCATTTAGGTGGCAATTGTGACAAGGGCCTGGGCGAATATAACTTTTTAAGCATGAAGTCAGCAGAAAATACTCTAGGTAGATTGGGAGACTCAGGCATGTTAATTAGCAAAAACGAATCACGACAACCCTAGCAACTAAAACATCACTTGCACCAAAGAATTAAAGAATTGCTCGGCATCAAAGTTTTAATGTTCAGAATTGATTTTGAGAAGTACTTTAGTAGTTAAAGATTGAGTAGAGACCCAATGAAAGAAAATAAAAGTAACTAGTCTACCCTTGTGTGACTATGTCCTTAGTGTAACAGTTAATAATGCTACTGCAAAACTAAAAGTTCCCAGTGTAACATCTAAAGTTGCTAATTTGACATTGGAAGTTACTAATGTAGGTAACATTAAAAGTTGCTTTTGAAAAACTATTTTGGCATCAGAGCATTGGGTTGTCAGATATTGTAGTTCTACCGATTAGCATTTTGATAACTAAACAATACAAAGTCATTTTTCTTTTGTGGTTTTGTGCTACTATGGTACAGCTGGTTTGAAATAATTATTTCAATTAACAAAGTACATTATCTGCTTATGTTTGCTTTATTCTGCTTTAATATTAATGAAAGTGTGAAATTATTTTTCAGATTTCGGACAGCTTAAAGTTTTGTGTTAGCTCAAGATTGCTTGACTCTTCTCGTACTTGCAGTTGTCTCGTCTGTGAAACACAAAATCATCGCATCAATTCACCTTGGTATGATGAAAAAAGACCTTTTTAATCATTGTACTTATGCAAGAATGCTGCATTCTCTTTGGAATGTTACAAAATTACTTTCATTCATTTCCTTTTTTTTTCTAAAGAAAAGAAACTATCAATCATGGAAGTCTGCATTAACAAATTACAAAGAAAGAAAAAAAAATCATACAGAGCATGTTATAATTAGATGAAGGCTGCGCACTCTTCAATGCTGAGTCCAAAATTGAACAATGTCATTTTTCTCCATCACCCACAAATACCCTGGAACTCCTGGAAGATCCAGGGCTTTTTTTAAAAAAAATTAACCAGGACTTTTAGGGAAAATTTGATTTTCCTGATAACTGATGCATTACAAAATCAAAAATAATTTTCGAAATTGGCTGCCAATAATGGAGGCCCGAAATATCCATGTCTTGCCGAAAAATGTTCCTCGCTGCCTCTGACAACGTTCTCCAGATAAATGGCATGATTCTCCTGTCTACCATCTTATGAAATTTATTTGATTGTAGAATCTGATTGGATATGGAACAGTTTTTTCTCAGGTATGTGACAGGGTATAGTCGATGATTCCTCCAATTTTCTCCTCCTTCTTTCTCTCCTTTGTTTTTTTTTTAGATGTTGCTTTTAATATTTCACGTTCAAGTGTGTAATAATATTTTTTTTCTGTTTGATCCATTCCAAGATACCAACATTTGATTCAAGCACAAACTAACAATGGAAACTATCGATCCAAACCAGAACGGAATCATTGTCGTAGAAAATTCAACAGGAGAAGAGCTTAATGTCCTAACGATGAGTGAATTACAGCCAGTCGCCAGAACGGTTGTCATTGAAACTACTAATGTGGCTGAAGAAACCCCAAACCATCGAATCATTAAGCTTGAAAGAACTGATAAAGAATGCCAGACTGATCCTGATTTATATTTGAACATGATGGCAAAGAAGATGGATATTGCAATGCGAAATCCTTCTTTAGAGCAGGTAAAATAATCCATCCCTATACTTTTTCTCTGAGGATCCAAGAAGATTCATTAAAGAAGAGTCTAAGTTTCCCATTACAATGCATTTTTCAAGCATGTAGGATTTTCTTCGTCAACAGTTTTAATAAGAGTTTCATTTTCATGCGGATATTCAGGGTTTGATCCTCTGCAGGTGTGGTGATTTTTTCTCATTCAGCAGTCACGTTTCCTTTGTGCCCTCCACTACTTCTTTAGAGACTTTAAAAATACAGTGACTGAGTTGTTAAAACTGTAGTCAGTGCAGTCAAATTGTACCTGGTGTTTCTAATAGAACATTTTGATCTCACTCTGCAGACAAAAAATATAGGAGTGCTGGACTCAAGTCTGCTTTTCAGCTCTGAAATATGTTTGCGACTGTTTCATTATCATCTGTTGGCTGAATAGCGCATAAAATCATGGGTGTGACATTGATGAAAGTAACACGCAAAATAAAACCAAAGATATTTTTGCAAGCTGAAGATAGAAATCCCTTGGCGGCACTTAAATTTGCCATTTATATTTATATGTTCTTCAATGATGCAACATTAAATTTTTCGACCCCTAGTCGACTATATTTGACTATTTTTCGACCTCATAGTGCTTTGATGATGTACTTCTCCGAGAGAAACATATTTTATGCATTTTTAAAGTGCCTTTTCTAATTGCATAAAATGTGGAAGTTACTGTTTTAACTACATTATTTTTTATGTGTATTCAAAGTCAATTCATTTGATTGGGGTCCTTGAAAATTTGATAGATATGATTATCTAACGTCAATAAGAAGCAATCAGTTTTGCAATTATGATTTTGAGAGAAGTGCAACTGATTCACTGAATTTAGTAGCTGAGTCTGTCAAAAAATTGATGCCCTGATTTTTTTGCTAATTGTGAAATCATTATAATTTTCATTCAATGTGGTATGTTTGTAACTACATAATCTGATCTATCTTTTCTTTTCACCTAGGGAGGTCCTATGAACGGGAAGAATAATGAAACCTACAACTATGCATTGTGGAATGCAGCTCAGCAGCACTATAATCAACAGTTGAACAAGAGGTTTGCGTGCACTCTTTGTGATAAAACATTCACGCAACAAGGGAATTTGAAGACCCACATGATGTCTCATTATTGTGAGAGAAATTTCAGTTGTCCATACTGCGAGAAAACTTTTGTGCAGAAAGGCAACTTAAAAACGCACATCATGCTCCACACGAAAGAAAAAGTGCATGCCTGTCAATTTTGTGACAAAGTGTTTGTTCAAAAAGGTAATCTACAAAGCCACATCCTCACTCATACGAAAGAGAAAAAATTTCACTGTTTAATCTGTACCAAGTCATTCACGCAGAAAGGCAATTTGAAAACTCATTTTCAAATTCACACTGGTGTGAAAAGGTTTCAGTGCCCCTATTGTGAAAAAGCTTTCAGCCAAAAGGGTAATTTGAAAACCCATGTTGCCAGGCACACTGGTGAGAAAAAATTTCAGTGTCCGATTTGTGATAAAATGTTTGTACAGAAAAATAATTTAGATAAACATATGATGAACCATTCAATTCACAAAAATATTGATGAGCAGTTCAATAGGAGTTGGCAGCAGCCACCTCTGCCCCACCAGCCCCTCCAGCCCCCACAGCACCCCCAGCCCCTCATAGTCGTTAGCCAACCAAATCCAATGGAAATTCCCAAATCTGAGCCTACAAGTGTAGACACGTTTTACAGTTATGTTGGTAAATTATACAACCCTAATCCACAAATACACATGGGTAATTAACCATTTGAACTAAGTTTCTTCAAGAAATAAAATTTGTTATCCCTCTTGGTTTTTATAACTGTGATAAGTTAGTGTGGTTATGTAAAAGTATGATTCTTATTTCATCTCCTTTAGCTTTCTGTTCGAGCATTTTTCGGTCTTTGTATCTAGTTTTCATTGTTCTTTCTTTCTTTCTCAGAATGTTATCTAATTCTAATTTGTATTGTGTATCCTGACCCTCATATGTGTAATTTGTATTTTTGTTATGTCAACGAAGCATTTGTGTTAACTGATGAAAGTATCCTAAAATTCCCTCACTTTTACTTCCTTGATGAAAAAGATTAAGCTAAAATAATTGTGTACCGATAAAATGATGATGAGATTTTCCTGCAGATCGTTCTTTAAAATTTCACCTTTGTAATTCAATTCTATTACCTGAAATTTTCCCTTTTTTATTGTTGCACCATTTTTCTGTTCAATCTGATTCTGGTTTTGCTGTAAAATCAAGTAAGACTTACCTATGTTTTGACTGTCAGCAATAGACAAATTCACATGTATCTCAATTTTGAAGAAAAAGAAAGTTTTCAGCATTTATTAAAAGAAATTTTTGCCAAATTCAGTCTTACTATTATCTGGATTTAAACTGTTATTAGTCATTAATATGATGTTATTTTTAAAACCATTATGTGCAGTCTTATCAAGTTTTTTCTTACTGATAATCTCAAATGCAATTTTCTTTTTTTTTTTAAACAAAATCGGCAAGTCAGATTAAAGTCATGGAGAAGCACTAGTTATTCAACTCAATGACTTGTGGCAATCAATTCTAAGCTCTAAAATAATTAGCAACAATATTCAAAACATCTTTCCCAGTAACAAATGATGTTAAATTACACTGAAATAATAGTGTTTTAACAATTTCCACAGTGCCAGATTTTGTTTTCATGCCAAGTTATGTCTCAGATTAAAATTCTCTGTAAAGAATGTCAGTTCCTCAGGTTTTCCAATAACTTTTGCTTCTTTGTCATCATTAGTTTAATGTTTGTATTCTTTTTAAGTTTACAACACTCTTCAAATAGAACATTTTAGCTTTAACTTTAATTTTTTTTTTTTTTTTTTTTTTTTTTTTTTTGACTATTTTTTTAAATTTGCAATTTACAAGAAGTAATCTTTTAATGTCAACCCTATAAAACTCTAGTTCATGAGGTGTTGTTGCTCAAATTTTCTCATATTTTATCATTTTTCTTTAATTTTTAAAATCAATACAAACAAGTTGAAAGCTTGTTATAAAATTTAATGGCTAACTCTTCTACAAAAATTTTGTACAATTTTGTTTTGTTTTATTTGTTGAAAGGTCCATAAAAACTTGTGTCATCCCTCTAAGCACTACCGTTGAGTGTACTTCATGAGGCTTATACGGCCTGAAAAAGTCACACAGAACTAAACATCTTGGCCCAGTTACAATACAAGTTTGTTTAGTTTACTCAGCAGTGGGAAGCAGGAGGTTATCTCAGATATTTTCTTCAAAAATATCTGTGATTGAAGCATTTAATTTCATTATTTAAAATTACTTTTTCAGTTGATCCTCCCAAAGTCCTTGCATGGAATAAACTGTAACCTGTGACATCTTTCAATTATGTATCGCACATTTATGTAATTAGCCATCCCCTGTTGTAGCATGTACAACTTAATTTATACATTTTGCGTGTCAAATCAGCCTTTATGGCTCAAATGAACCTCATAATTTATATTTTTCAGCATACTTCCTGTCTTGTAAATAATTTCCTTAGTTGCAATTGAAGTAGACAGTTATGTATTTTTCTTCTATTTTTTGTTAAAGACACTGTGAGTTAAAATAATTTGAGAACCAAGAAGCTCTCTCGTTTACCATTATGCACATAAATTTATTTTGATACTGTTATTTTGCAGGGCCAAAGCTATACTGTCACTGTATCAATTTCAATAGTCGCTAAAATATGTGTTTTGCTGATTAATTTTCTATCACCATCAACACATTGTGCTGTCGATATTTTTCCAACATGTAGGTACTGTTGATCAGGAAATAAAACTTTATCTTTGAAATATAAGTATGTCGTCCTCTTAAACTTGAGTTCTGTTTTTAAATTTCTCTCACTTTTTCAGAACCTTAAGGAGTGTCAGCAATTTAATAAGTTCAACCTTTTTTTCTGTAATAAATGAAAACTTTTGGAAGGAGAAACGACTTTAAGGACTGAATTTTGAATTTATTCCTCAGGCACCCTCAATGTTATGCAGAGAATCTATGTATGTATTAAAAAATGAAGCGATCTCTTTTACCAGTGAGATTTGGATATCTATTAGGCCTGTTTTTGCGAGAAAATTTTTCAAGTGTAGCGATACATCTGAAGATTTGCTAAATGTACCTTATCAGATTTGAGCCCTCGAAATTCCATATTTTTTTTTTTTTAAATAAAAAAGGTTTCGTTTATATACCTATAAGGGCTGCAGTCCGGTTTTCTTTCTTTGTCCCTCTCGCGGTCATTCACTTCCGCCTCCGCTCCTGTCGAAGTAGTAAAAATTTCTCAGGTCGATACAATACTTTTAAGGTCTCATGAAATCCACTTGCGGCCGTAATAAGAGGTTCAAATCGACCTATCCTTTTTCACAGGGAGGGATTCCTCAAAGCCGTGCAAACATTTTGTGAATATGTAGTGAGGGTTGCTTGAAAAAACACAAATACTTGTATATGAAGAAAAAATCTCGAGGGGAAGCATTTACTTGATCTTTGCCTTGGATTCTATGCGAGAATTTTTAGCCGGCCTTCCCTTAAGTTTGCATCAAAAATTGTGTGTGTAAATGCGGTCGAATGCAACGAACACTATGGAATTATTTTAATTCCTGGATGCAACTATTCGAGCCCCATGGATGTCCATGCTGCATACTCACGAAAGTGAAGGCGTCTTGACTGCCCGGGCACTCACCACTTAGCCCGCGGCGCACGTGCGTGTCAAATTTTCGAAATTCGTCTAAACTCTTTTAGATGGAATCACTGAATTAGCTAAAACCAGGGCCGGATTAAGGGGATGGGCACATGGGCCGCGGCCCATGGCGGCAAATTTTGCAATTGTTTTGAATGTAGGTATCAAAAAGAAATAAATCTGATTCAGAAAATAAATTTCAAACGAGATAAGGCGACAAAATCTCTCATTTCCTGAGAGTACCTAAAAGTACAGTAATTTCTAATTTTGTCGTCTTTCGGTGATACAAGAGACAACACCTTTAATTAGTCGAGTATTAACTGAGAAACCGAACACGCAATTTGACCTTGGAACGGAGCGGCGCGGCGGTCGGCATAAAACGCATAGCGCCTACAAGATTGCATGAATACTTCACGCATTGCGTCAAACACACTGCGGTCAGCACTCAGCAGTAGTCGGCTTGAAATGCATAGCGCCTCCAAGACTGCATGAATACTTTACGCATTGCGCCAAACAGTGTAGTCAGTAGCGGTAGGCGTGAAACGCATAGCGCCTACAAGACTGCATGAATACTTCACGCATTGCGGCAATATAGTGCGGTCGGCGCGGCGGTGGAAGTTGAAATTTTTAACCACATTTATGTTTGTTCTTTCATAAATTTTTCGTTCGTTTTTTATAAGTGGAAGGCCTTGTCCAAACAGGGATTGGTTTACGGAACTGAACTCTTGTTAGTGTTGACAGGGCTTTCACAAAAATTGTGCCCAACACGAGTAAACGCATCTCACGCACCCTTCCTCCACCGGCACACAGTGGATAGAGTCCATTAGGGAGGTCGGACATGAAATTTTTGACTAAAACTGCTTTTGATGTTAATGTCGTCACATTTCAAAGTTCATTGGGAGGTTCTAAGAGAAAATTTCACGAGGAAATCACTTTCAGAACCTCTAAGTTTTACATACCTAAACGGAGTTGTGAGCGTTTAAAGTTTCCAAATTTTGTCCGACCTCTCTAATTGACTCAATCCACTGTGCGGCGCCGCGCCAACGGCCTTACTGCGAGGATCCAAGATGACAGTGTGCTTTTCAATGGAGATGTTGCATGTGAGAGGGATTTGCGATTTGACTGGTATTTCTTTTGTAAAAGTTTGCGAGAAACACGATGGTGCCACTGGTTTTCTCTGAAATCATCTCCCAAGCTCAAAAAAAGCTCTCGCATGGAGAGTTTGTTTTGATGTAGAGGTGGACTCTCAGGGTAGGGCGGGATATCCCCTCCATTTTGGCCTCACTTTGAGAGCTTTTTTGAGCTTGGGAGATGATTTCAGAGATAACCAGTGGCACCATCGTGTTTCTCGCGAGCTTTTACATAAGAATTAACACTCAAATCGCAAATCCCTCACACATGCAACATCTCCATTCTTCCTTTATTCTGCAAAGATATCGCTTAGGCTCGATTAGTTGGATACAGGTGTGGGATGTGAGTATCTTTGGTACCTCAGTTTGGTTATCTCAAAGGGCTGCGCATGATTTTTACACAGCTATTTATGCCTACGAGACGTCTTTGAAGTATTAATGAAGAGTGGAAGGCATATTGTGTAACTTTCACGGAAAAAACGATACAGTAGGTACGTGCTAAGCACTACAGTGCTAACTGTTTAGAGCAAATGGAGCGCCAGCTAGTATGACGGTAGCGCTGAGCCCTAAAACATTAGGGTCCAGCCCTACAGACCGTAGGTCTCAGCAGTACTGCCATATTATATGGCTCCATTTGATCTATACAGTTAGTGCTCAGCGCACTATATCGTTTTTCTGTGTTGGATCCTTTTACTGTCAAAACCCGCCGCACATTGAAACGCGTGTTTTTGATAGTTTTTTTTTTATGTGTGTGTTTCGCCCTAGGTGATTCGGGCATGAAATTTTGCACCAATTTTAAGTGTGTATATTTTCATGTAAATTTCCTCTGGCTTGGAGGACAAGGCGCATAAGTGCAGGTTTTGAAAAAAATGAGATAATAATAATTTCAAGTAAAATAAGTCATAATGCATATTCTAAGAAAAATTCGCTTCCAAATTCCAATTTTTAAGCACCAACAAGTCAGTTTGAAATTACTTTCCGCTATAAGGATCCATGTAATTTCGAAACTTCAAACACGTATTTCTCGAAATGGCAAAAACTGCACTTACGCGCCTTGTCCTCCAAGACCCTCATACCCTGGTAAAAATTGGCAGTAGAATCTGTGTTCCAAAATACCATAGACCTACAGCCGGCTGTGAGATTTCCAATAGCTTCTATAGCCGGCTACACACTTTCTTATAGCCTTTTATAGCCGATGGCAATTAAGCAACAGCCAGGCGATAAAGTGCATGCTAAACGTTACTAATTACGGATGCTAAGACTTGGTGAGTTTTTGGACTACTGCTCTCTTTTTGGGCCGTATCTTGATTTATTTTGCGAGGAAAGCTCCGTACTTTTGATAGATGCCTGCCATTCCAAATCTATTAGAGCGCCTTCTGTTTCGTATGATACTGAGCAATACCTCTGGTGTGAAATAGTTGCTTCAAGCGCCGTGGCACGCTGCGGCGAAGCGCGGCAGGCGGGCGGCCAGCGCGAAACGCGCATTGGCGCCTACAAACCTAACAGGGATACTTCACGCGTTGCGCAACACGTGAAGTATCCCTGTCAGGTTTGTAGGCGCCAGTGCGTCGCCGCTCCGCTTTGTGTTAGGCTCTAATATTTAATCTGGCGGAGTTAGCGTTATTCAACTCATGATTTTGAAATGTTTGCACATCCTGTATGGATTATTCTCATTTTAATTGATGAAAAAAAATATGTTTTAAAGGAAAATATAATGTGTGTTTCGTAAATATTAAGGTGGTTCCGTGTCAAACTTAATGATTTCCAAAGCACACGAATTTCTACACAATTTCTTATAGCCTTTTATAATCGATGGCGAAAAAGCAACAGCCAGGCGATAAAGTGTTTAGCCCGGCGATAGGAACTATAGCCCGGCTGCATAATTTTCTATAGCTTCGTATAGCCCGGCCGTATGATTTTCTCCGCATTCTACAGCCAGCTATATGATTTTCTGTAGCCTTCTTTAGCCGGCTATAAGAATTCCTATGGTATTTTGAAACGCAGCTCTTATCGCCAATTTTTACCAGGGTACCTATATTGTATGGGGTGCTTGGCAACATTTAAACGGAGTTACGTTCTTTCGTAAAGGAAACGAAGAATTAGTGCATGAATACTTGAAATTTCTGTACGCCCCTTGAGCCAGACGACACAGAATTTTTCTCTGATCTAAGGTATAGTAATCACATTGTTTAGTGCTCATCGACAAAAACTGCTTTTCATTACTGCAGAGAAGCAAGTAAGTTGATGCGATTGTCTCCATGTTGCTGGGCATAATGTGCGATAGTATCCAGAAGTTCTGAAAATAAAAATGAATAGCTCTTGTAGTACGTTTTTGCAATCACAAAAAAGGAGAAGAAGAACAAATTCAATGAAATACACGCGCTTAAACAAAAACCTTCACGAGGGGATACATTGGTCTATCTTCAACTGGATGCGAGCGTAATGCGAGAAAAAGTTTGAATGGGAAACTTTATCATTCCATTACTGCAATGCTATCATTTCTTGATGACTTCAAGTTGTGAAGAAAGTTTGCTTCTCAGCAGTGGCGTGGCGTGCTTCGCGATTATCGATTGATCTGCCATTTAAATCTATAGAAAAAGATCGATAGACTGGGTGTTTGGAAGGAACACTTTAATAATCGATTCTTTGCCGCAGCTTCAAATGGGGAAATATCGATAATCGATCATGCACGCCTTTTCACTGCCTCTCAGTTCAGTTGGGAACAAGACTCCGAGGCTAATCTAATGCCGAATTAATTGGATGAAGTATAATATTTATCGATCTAACAGAGCGAGAGAAAAAAGTGAAGATGTCTGCTTGCACACGGTAAGTGTTTGTTTTATTTACTTGTTTGTTTCCCTCGCCTGAAGTTCATTCCATGCTCAAGATTCAGCGTGATGCACATTGCACATACTGCTAATCCGCCGATTAATGTCGCTCTTAGGTACATAATTTTTTCTGAAAGGTTTATTTTATTTTATTTTTTATTTTTTCCTAGGCCCCGAGTCATATTTCGCCTTACATTACAGGGGAGAATCCGGGGGGGGGGGGGGGAAATTTTNGGGGGGGGGGGGTGGAAATTTTTGATAATTGACTCAATTTTAAATGCATTTTGACGACGCTGATTTTCATTAAAAAGTTTGTGGATTTTGTGCTTCTTTGTGCCGGATGTCTCTATATATGTAGGTTCTTCCATAGAGGTCGAATATTAAATTAAGGAAAATGACTATCTATGAGGGGAGCCCCTTTGCAGGTTTTGCTATGATAGAAAACAAAATTATCTTTTGGTGGGGCCCCCGGGGCGATCGCCCCAGTCACTCCCCCCCCCCCCTTTGGNCCCCCCCCATTTGGGGGCCCCTGAATGTGGATCCCTTTGGAGAAGAGGTTTTACTGGTACACTTCCTCAGGGGATGGGGAGGGCCTTTCCCCATGGATTGGACATTTTAACCCCTCTTAAGTGCAAGTTGCGGCGTTTTTTGGTACATACTGTGAGAGAAATGTAGACCATAGGCAGTTCTACGTGGGTTCACGTGAACCCACAAGCGGAATTGTTGATGACACAAAAAGTGCAAAAACTATAGTTGGACGTATTTCTACGAAACAGACCTATGTGGAGTAGAGTCCCTTTATACCCAGAGTAACGACAACTCGATTATCAGCTGACTGGCAGCCGACCTTGGCTGGCCATGGAGGCCGAAACTAGTGCACTCAAACGAACGATATTGGGGGATAAGGATCAGGAATCCTGCGATGTCTGTCACACAGAAACAACAACATCAACAAATTGATCAATTAAAAAGAAAATGAGATTGGTTTGTGAATAATTTTTTAATCTATTTTCATTTTGGACCGATGGCAATAACAATTTACTCTTGATAAACCACAATTAGGTAATATTTTCATTATTCTTGTTCACATACGAGGTACCGCCATCTTGGTGCACTAGTTTCGGCCTCCATGAGCGAGAACCAATCAGAATTGGATTTTTTTTTAGGCCACTTTCAGCCCAATCCTGGCCCAACCAAAAGTGAGTTGTCGTAACTCTGGGTATAAAGGGACTCTAATGTGGAGGTGAGAAATATGGGGTGTGCTCGTGGAAGCTACATAAGAAGCAATGTAAAAGTGGGCGTGGTTCCTTTTGAAGAATTGGGAAAGCGGGATATTACATTCTATCAAACAGACCTATGTGCCATCTGAATGCGGAACTCATGAGCCGCGGGCATGGCAAGAGAGCCTTGTGGACAGAGCTCATGAGTAAAGAACACCATGGAGGACGTAACCGCCGGACGGTTTCCTTCCAGCTGACGTCACTGGCGCTTTTTTATTCTCATTTACTCTTACGGCCAGACAACTAACGAGCACACCCCATATTTCTCACCTCCACATAGGTCTGTTTCGTAGAAATACGTCCAGTTATGTGTGCTTTTTCGCAATTTTAAAGTCAGAATTAAATTTAATTGAATTAAAATGTTAACCATTTGTTTTTCTACTTTTTGTAAGAATTTTCTACGTTACACGAGCGACTGACTTTAAAAAAATTTTCGATTCATTTCCTAACGTTTCATTTTCTAAAAATCGTAATAGTAGAGACAAAACATAGAAAAACCTGATAATAACCGTAAAATTTGTCTCCTTAATGTTACAATATTCATAAAAATATGTCATAATAGCGTCCGAGGGAGATTCAATCTTCAAAATTTTGGCCCCCCTTTTACTGGGGAGTATCCCACTCCCCACTCATGCGTCAACAAAATTGTTTTAAGTCCTTCGGCACCCACAAGCACAGAGGTCTAGAACCCAGTGACGTGGTGTGAATTGCGATGTATCGATTGTTCTGCCATTTAAACCTATGGTAAAGAATCGATTATTAAGGTGTGCGCTGCAAACACCCTGTTTATCGATCCTTTTCCATAGGTTTAAATGGCATATGGAACGACGAAGGCCTCAAAAAAAAAAAATATAACAAAAATAAGGCACAAGCCGATGAAAAAGATTAGCTTAATTTCCGAGGGACCAGCCGGTTTAATTTTCGAGGTGGCCAGAAACCGGCAAAGACCGTAACATCCAGATACTAAGAAACGAGAAAACTTGGAGAATGATCAATACTTTTGAATTTTAAATGAATAATACGTAAGCGTTTGCAGATTGCAAAAGAGCTCGCAACTAGCGTGAATTTTAACATACGCTAGGGTGAGAATTGGTTGGAGATGATCGTGACGGAGAGATTAAAATTTGGGAATATTATACGAGAAAGGAAACACGTAAGCGCTTGCAGAGTGCAAAAGCGCTCGCAACTAGCGTGAATTTAACATGCGCTAGGATTAACTGGAATCGGAATATTAAATGAGGGTATAGGGGTAGATGAATCTAATTGATGTGAGAAATAATTTATATCATAGGCACCAGGGGGGATGCCCGCAACTAACGTGAATGTCAAACGTACGCTAGGGAGATGAAGAGAGAATTTGAAAGCTTAAGTGCTCGGAATAGCCGCGAACACTCGCAACTGACGTGGTTGCAATCAAACGTCAGGATGTTATAATATTAGGAAAGAAGTGAAGCCATAAATACATGGGATAGCCAACATATACTCGCAACTAGCGTGAATTGCAACGTACGCTAGGATGAAATATTTAATTAGGGAGTTTAAAAAGTGAAAAGGATAGAAAAGAAAAAAAATGAGATTTTTGAAGGAGATGTCAAACTTGTATGAAAATATCCGGCGGATATTGACATACAAGTGGTTTAGCTGAAAAGAAATTAATTGTTAGGGTAGCATCACTTGATAGCTTTCTTGAGCTATTTTCGTCATATATAATATGACACTTTTCCAAATCCTTGACTTGGTCTCGAGAACCGCTCCGTTGGACTGGGGAGGAACGCTGCTTTGAATAAGCGAGGAGAAAAAAGCCAGAGAAGTGCGTCTTCTTGTTCAATCTCAATGACCTGTAGCCCAAGGTGTAGGCCGCCAGAATTGATTCCAAACTTTGTTCTTCAAGCGGGCAAGGGACCTCCGCTACTATACAGGAACAGCGCTTTCATGTCCTTGAAGAGTCCAGTCCAGGTGAGTTCCAAGGGAGATCCGTCCAGTCCGGCAGTTGAGACACAAGTGAAGATAGTAGCCGGTCCCTGGGTACTCCATGACAGCGCAAGAGCCAAAAGGAACAAAACCCCGAAACCTCCCGTCCGAAGAGGCGTTGCTGGGCTGATCTGTGCTAACGGCGGAGTGAATAAACTGGTGTTTTTAATCTTGGATCTGGACTTTCTGCATTTTTAACAATTGTAACTGATAGCTCTCAACGAGTACTTTTCGGAAAATACAATAGTTCCGTGGAAACTTGCGTGCGGAGAATAAGAAAAGCACATCAAATGGTGACAATGGGTGGTTACCCGTGGAACTTCGGGTTCTTGAAATACTGATATAAAGTGAATTCAGGCGTATGTTGAAAGGTTTTATGGTAGATTTAGGAAGAAGATAACTATTAGCAGTGATCAAAAGCAAAAAGAATGAAAGTGCCGTATTCTGCAGCCTGGTATCATGATGGTGAGTGTTGGCTAGGCGGGAGGGGAGGTGGAGCGGCGGGTGCTGCGCGGGATCTGCGCGCGAGCACGGTCAAAGCTGGAATGATTTCATTGGCTCCTGGAATTTTGCTCGGCCGAGCTTCGATTATGCAACGAGCCAATGAGGAGTGATGTTCGCGCGGGAAAATTCAAAGAGATGGTTTTCTCTCTTATTCATATTTCCCGCTCGGGAATAATTTTGCGCGGGAACGGATGCTAGCTGAGAGCCAGTAAAATTGAAGGGAGAAGCTACACAGGCAGTAGCTCACTTAGCTATTGGTGCTCGCGTAAATGTGGGAGCTACTTTAATTTTAATCCTGAATAATTTTGCTTTGTAACTTTTAGCAGGAAAAACTCTGTTTTTCTCTAAGACATAATAATTTTCGCATTGGAAAAATGAATGCTGAAGTTCTACAGAAACCTGCATCCATACTTTAATGAGCGGGGAATTTCTGATGCGTTTTTTTAAATGAATGAGTGAGTAATATGTTTTATTCACGCTAAGCGATGAATAATTTTGATTATATTCTTTAGAGAATAATTTACTAACTGACCTGCAGGGCGGCCGAAAGCAGGGTTAATAAAGCTTTGCAATTGACTTACGGGAAAAATAGCCTTTCCGTTTTTACGGGGTTTTGCAGTCCCTGTTTAGGGATTTTTTTGTAAGGATTGTTTCTAAATGATTTTAACTTGACTTCCGTTGCGGGAGAAGTAAAGCGGAGGTAAAGTTCTGAGCTCGGGTGAGCCGCACTAGCTTTTTATTTGAGATTCTATTTGATTTCGATGCAATTTTATTTAGGTTCTTTTCATTCGCTAAGGTGAGCGAAGAAAACAAAACACTCTTGTGATGAGAGTATTCAGTGGATGGAAGAGGCGTTCTAACTTAAAGTGCTATACTAACCTTTCCTATTTTTTTTAATTGACGTGAGTTAAGTTGTTTTGTTCGCCGTGGTGAGCGAAAAAACCCTGAAAAAACTTTCGCGAGAAGGATCCCAGGAAAAAAAGAATGTGGAAAAAAGGTGTTCTAAGTTCTTAGTGTTGTACTAACCTTTTTTTCAGTTTTAATTGACGTGATTTAAGCTGTTTTATTCGCCGTGGTGAGCGAAAAAACCCCGAAGAGTTTTTATGTTAAAGCCTCCGGGAAAAAGGAAGGGGTGGAAAAAAGGCGTTCTAAGTTCTTAGTGTCATACTAACCTTTTTTCCAGTTTTAATTGACGTGATTTAAGCTGTTTTATTCGCCGTGGTGAGCGAAAAAACGAGGAAAGGTTTTCGTGAAGAGAGATTTCCGAAACAACAGAATCAATATTTCCTTCAGCAAGTTTTCTTGAACTTCATCCGCATATACATGCAGAAAAACAAACTTTTAAAATCAGGTTTTCTTTTTCGCTGATCTTTGTAACGCTTACTGTGCTGATTTATGAATGTAAAATTAAGAAATTCTTACATTCCATTTTCCATTAACATTAAGAAGCTGGGCGGTCAGACAACTCGCAAGTACCGAGTCGTCGTGCACATGCTAAAAGGTCAGAGCTCTATACACCAACGGGTTCGCGGTTTCTCTGATAGAGCGCGGCTGCTTGGTTCGTCATAGTGCCTACAGGATTCACTAGTGGCGCAGCGCTCTGCTACCAAGCTCATGATAGAGTCGTCGCGCACACGCGGTTTTTTGGTCATAACTTTTCTTTTTTTTTTTTTTTTTTTTTTTTTTTTTTTTTTTTTACCAGTGCGCGGCAACAGCATAACAATCGATACATCGCAAAGCACGCCACGCCAATGCTAGAACCGCCTATGATGGAGACGAGAGGGCCCCTTAATTAAACTTATAACTGTAGGTAGACTTATGATAAACATGGGAGAGGACTTTTTCGAAGAAAAAATTAAAAAGTTTATATTGCTGTAGGAAAAGGGGGACCTCGTGGTGCGGATCGATATGCGTATACTGCCGTGCTAAGGAAAAACACCGTATGAACCTTCAGGCGTTGCCAAATTTTCTTTGATAAAACGCGAATTTCCTAGTAAACATATGAATATTTTCCTTCCAATTTTTCAGATAATTTTGTTTGCAATTTCACCTAAATTTCGAGGACAAATATTCATGACTTTCCTCAAAAATGAACATTTTATAGAAGGAAATTTGGCAGCTGTCGAATGTTCATACGGCGTTTTTCCTTAGCACGGCAGTATACGCCCAGTACGCTTTTGTGTCAAAGCCATCCCTGATTACGCAATTAAAGAGCGTAGAATAAAATCATCGAACAAATCTTTCATTTTCACTCCAAAATAATTTGTTCGGATGTTTTCGCAACTAGTTAAAATATGTCCTCTATGTTCACATGTTCCATAATTTTTAGTATTATTGGTTGGAGCAAACTAAAGAAATGCAGTTTAAAGTCCTTTGATAGAGTTCAGTGATATTTTTTCATGTAAAAATGGCTCGGAGATATTTATATGAGGGTTCAAAAATCGATTAATATGATGAGGCATAACAACAATTTTGAAAATATTTTCTGGGATTAGGTAAAAAATTATCGGTCTTCGATATATGCGTGGATGCTTATTCACAGTCTGCATGCGGGACACTCTCAAAGAAATCCCCGCTATCAAGGAATGAAGTTGCGGTAGCAAGAGCCTCTAAAACGATAAAGTTTCTCAGGCTTCAAAAAGTGTAAGATAGCGTTCAGAGTCACGGAATTGATGATACAAGTGAACGTATATCGCGTCTACACTTACCAAAGTGCTGCTCTTTCAAATTCACCCCATCTCTCTCCCTATCTCGAACTACCCCCCGCCCCCCTTCCCCGACGCGAGTCCCATGACTTCCGCCACTCCCATTCAAAAGAAATAAATAAAAATCGGAAAGTTGGAAACTTTAGTTTCACCATAAATTTGTGATCATTTATAAAAAGAATGAAGAAAAACGCAGGACCGGTAATTGTTACTTTGAAGTTTTCAAACGAAGGTTGGTTTTGCTCATCAAATTTGATGTTTGGTGGCGCCACTAGAATGCGCTAGTCCTGCTATTATCCGAGACCGAGATTTAGTATTAAAAGAAAGGAACTTTTTCAACTACTCAGAGCAACAAAGTTTTCGCGGGCCAAGAAGAAACACCCAGGATTTCTCTAAATATATTTTACATGTCTCCTTACCGACTATTTTTCTTTTCGCAGCCAATACACGCGCTCCGCTCGAGTCTTACATGCACCTTCGACGACCTTTGCCCTAACAAATATCCCAGACACAGCCGAGTTTTCTCTTTATTAGACGTTTGCACTTCCTTCTTCTTCCTCTTCTTCTTCTACTTCTTCTTCTTGTAAGGAAGATTTATGCTGCGACGATAATATATTTTAAACTCCGAGGAAGGGTGAAAATTGCCACCGAGTTAAGCACGAGAACAAAACTGCAGCGTGAAACTTGAGCGCGGACGAATTTTTTTTCCTTTCGCAGACAATACCAGCGAACGTTTGGGAAGCCCTTGGATATGATTCAAGAGGTCATGAATAAAGGGGTTGCCATACATCACCTAGGGTTGCGGATCCGAACATTTTTCTCTCCTTGATTGAAATTCGAGGCTTGAAAATTGGCTCTCGAAACTGCAACTCCTAAGAAGATATAGTGCAAAAAAGAAGAATGAGATAAGCCTACATATTTCTGCATGCAGAAACGTATTTTTCAAACATGTATCTTATTTATAGTAATTTTCTTTCAACTTGAGCTTTTATGCAGAGTTGCTAAATTAAAGAATAGAAAATAACCTTCTCTTTTCCACTCTCTTTGCGCATTTTAGTTCCACGA
Organism: Bemisia tabaci; assembly: GCF_001854935.1. Classification (NCBI taxonomy): domain Eukaryota; kingdom Metazoa; phylum Arthropoda; class Insecta; order Hemiptera; family Aleyrodidae; genus Bemisia; species Bemisia tabaci. Next base: position 6,670,895 of record NW_017549038.1, on the reverse strand, counting down.
GAGGCTCTTTTACAGTTTATAAACGACTTTCAAATTTTCTCTCTCATCCTCGCCTGAAAAACGAATACAAGAGATGATTTCCCAGTTTTAGATGAGTCATTGTTAACACTTTTCTTCGCCCTAAAATATTAACAAATTCATTTTTACCGCTGGGTTTAGGAGTGCCTTAGATATATTAATTTTAGGAGGGTTGGTATACTTGAACGAAAAAATTTGGTGTGCGGTACTCAATGTATTGCTTTTTGCTCAGCCTAGAAATTGAAGGCACTCAAGAGGATCGATTTTCCCGCACAGCTCTTGTTTTCATGCAGTTGTCGGTATGGTTGTGGTGTTAACTTATGGCTTTTGACGTGAGGATAAAGTTATATGGCGCCCCCACGAAGGAATCTGAGATCTGGGAGTCAAAGAAAGACTCGATGTAAGAAGAAAAGAGAAGTTTTGAATATCTTCCCAAGAAAATGGACCACTTTTACAATTGGCGAATTTAAGCATTCTGATTGATGTGTCCGAGTCAAAATTTCACGTAGAAAACGATTCGCGAAACGAAAATTACTTAAATTAATCCCTAACTAAGACATTTAAAGTAAATTCCTCTCCCTCATGAAAAAATAAAATATTACGTGAGTCAAATCCCGCACTCAGCGATACTGTAATTGCGGTATAAAAATATGACAATCTCAATCTCCGCCTCGGTGCTTCGGCTCAGCTCTTGCACGTTGTTGACATTTTAAACGACACAAGCGGGGAATAAGGGATATTGTTAAATTAAGAAGCTTGTCGAGACCGCTGTAGTACGCGATTTAATTCAAGTAGACTATTGGTTTCCATGTGAGCGGAGAGTTAAAAACTCTCGAAACTAATGTAAATACAAACTTTGATATCTTTTTTTCAGTAATTTTCGTTTGCGGATCGTGTGTAACGTGAAATTGTGATCAGAAAACATTTATGCAGAATGCTTAATTTCCGCCTTGTCTAGAGGTCCATTTCGCAGTTTATCCACACTACTCAGCACACTGGCTCGACCGAGGGCCTGCACTTTCACACACTATTCTGGATAAATACTGTAGAATATTATGGTACTTTCGGACCTCTTAAATCGTCTCTTAATGCCAAGTACCTTCAACCACCTTCAAAACGTGCGGTCTATTGCAGTCCTCAAAAAACAGTGCTGCGCAACTATGCTGAGAGTCCACCTAGCTGATGACCTCGAGCAACTATTTTCATTCTCCGGAGATCAAGTTGCATACCCGACGAAATGAAGGAATTCACAGTTTCACGGAGATTCGTAACGTTGCAGTCTAAAGGTAAGGGTTACACGTCGTGTGCCGTTCTAAAAACTTAACTTTAACTTCGAGCAACTATTTTAACTCCCCGAAGATCAAGTTGCATACTCAATGAATTGAAGAAATTTTCAATGCATCCGGTATTGCATAGTATATGAGTGTACATTTCAACAATTTTGTAATATCATTTTTTGCCTCTTATTTGATGTTTTCTTTTACCCTGTTTGTCTCTTAATTTGTCCCTTCATAAAATCTCTTCCTTCTCTCCTTTCTTTGATTCCTTTTTCTTTTTATTTATTTATTCCTTCATTAGCACCACTTTGCTGAACCGGTGCCACCATGAAATCGCGACCCTGTCACTGAATAAAATTAATATAATTTGTTTTTTGAAGCTCAATTTGCCTCAACAAAACTATATGCCTCTTATACTCGTCCTACACGCTTTACCTTCGCGTCCACTCTTAAGTCATAATTTGTTCTTTTTTGACATTTAAATTAATCATATCACACCGATATTAAAATGCCTCATTATTGCCCTTCAGTTGGTCGAACGAAATTTCTCTCATGCATATATCAACGCTGCAAAGACCACTGCCTCCTTTATCCTCGTGGCTAAACCATGCTGATGGGCGGTTTTAAAATATCAACTAAAATTCCACTTTCCCAGAACTAAAGGCTAAGAACGAATCTCATATTGGACGGAAAGCGATAAAATTATCTTTCTAAGTAGCTTTAAAATACTTTTCTGAAAAGAGTTATACAGGCCGAGGAAATGAGGGTTTTTTTGCATACGGACTTTTTTTTTTAATGACCGTATCTTTAAAATCTTCAGTAATATCTCCTAAATAAATTCGTGACTAGAACCGGAATTATATCCATCCAATTGAGAATGGAATCAAAATTCGAAAATCCTTTGATTCGATCGGAAAGGGGGAAAAAGGGGGAAAATTTATGCAAGTTATTCGAGCCTGTCAGGTAGCATGGGTGAACTTGTCTCCGTAAAATTAACTGATGAATCCGGAGTCGAATACACTACCAGTGCGTTGGTTAGTTCAAACGAGTTCACTTGATCGATACAGTCGATTTACGAGAGTTTCAACGATCAAGGATATCGATGCCCGACAACCGTGTAATTTTTCGTTTGGAATAAAAATCGCTGGCTAGGCATGGAATAAGTGATCTGACTTAATCGTATGGAAATGCTGTAGAAAATCGGTTCTATATGATCTTGATTGACGCTCTACTATACGCGAACATTATCCCACAACTGGTTTTTCAAACTTGCAGGCACCAAGATTCCAGAAACGACTCTCATCTTTTCCTAAGTCTTGATGTAGTGTGCGACAAACTAGAGGAAGAGAAAAATAGAAATACTAAAAGTGAAAGAAATTCAGAATCCTTGCATTGGTTGCATGCATTTAAGAGAATAAGAGAGAAGAAAGAGAAACTTGAAAGATTTAGAATATACACATATAACATCACCTCTGCCCCTACCCCCGAATAAAATGAAAATTGTGTCGTTATCTAATGTGATTTTACCCAGATACTGGAAAACCATAAACCATCCCATCCCTGGGATTTGAAAACCATAATACGTCCATAAAAGCAACCAGGAGAAAATGGGTCTCTAAATGAAATTCGTTAAAAAGTGAAAAGCAACCAGGAGAAAAGGGGTCTCTAAATGAAATTCGTTAAAAAATGAAATAAAATGAAGTTATTTCTTTTGCATACCCACCTTGTTGCTGTGTGCTTTTAATTATCATTTCTACAAAATTTTGGTAAAATATGTATTTTTCGCGGTGAGCGCACAATATTTTACAGCATGCATGAGGTTCTCTAAAAAGAGCTTGAAACAGATGCCCCCAGAACTCCCCTGAAACAATGTAAATGTATCAGAGGTAAATATTCCATGGATCAATAGGTACCCACAATCGAACAGCAAAGCTCATAGATGACGCAACCGTGTCTTTATGACGGTGTTCTTTGTTAATTTACAGGTACCTAGATACTTTCTAATTCCTCTACAGATCCGGTTTTGCGAATACACCCACCCAAAATAAAATATGCGGTCCTGTTTGGAGCTCAATGAGTTCTACATCAAAGGATACCAGAGTTAATTTTGCCCGCTACGCCATTGTGCGATCCATCGAGACCAACCGATTGGTCTTCAGGGGCGGTTATAATCGATTCAGCGCAAAACTGATGAATGTGGCCTCAAGGAGGGCCAGTAAGAGTTCGGGAAAGTTTATGTTCGGGACAATCAAACTCAAATATCATGTCAATATTTATCAGGGTGTCGCCCACGGTGACGATTTATCCCTGTTGATTTTTCTCGGCTAAGGACGGGCTATTGGGAGGCAGCACTTTGGTGGGTTTAGCCTATCAGTCGAATTTCCCATCGGATTCGTCAATCAAAATTATTTGATACATCAGGGGTCGAGAGATTAGATTTTGCTAGTAACTTGTCAACATCGAGAGAAAAAAAAGAGAAAAGGGTCAAAACGGCAGAAGGTGAGGAAGCAGAAAAAGAAAAATTAGAAAATGTTTAAAAAATTGGCCACCCTAATATTGATCAGCTTGAAAATGATGCTCTTTCTCCATGAGCTTTTGCAACCATTACCTCTAGTGTGACACATGTCTATCTTCAAGAATTATGCCCTGCCTACCTATTATGATACAGAATTCAACACAGTGGATTTAAAAAAAAAAAATTAAAAAATTGTTCGAACCTGCTGTCCTACAGGGTTAGTCCGGGACCCCTCTTATAAGTTTTGAACAATAAAATGCTGAAGATTCGAACTTTGCCACATTCGTCGTTTTCAGATCAGAAAAAGTAGGCAATTTTAGGCCAGCAACAATGTTGTGTATTTAAACAATCAAAGCATTATTCGGAAATTAACAAGATCACGACAAAAATCAATAATCGTTTCCTTCATCAGTACAATGGGCAACGCTTGAATTAAGTTAAGGCGTAAGAGAAAAAAGCATAGCGGCCTTATAGTTAGTGTCAAATGTGACGAACACTGCACTAACTCCTGGATGGATGGATGCAACTATTCGAGCACCATGGATGTCCGTGTTGCATGCGCACGGATTGAAGGCGTGTTGACTTGACTGTCCAGACACTCACTACTTCACTCGCGAGGTGGCGGACTATCCTGAGAAGGTCCAAAATGGCAGAGCGCTTTCAGTTCTTCGTCATGTTGCAAAAATGTCTCCTAGGCACAGATAGTTGCATACAGGAGTAGATGTAAATATCTGTTGTAACTCAGTTTTGCTATCGCAAAAATGTGCTGGGCATGATTTGTTGAGCAACTATTTATGCCTGAGAGATGTCTTCCAGGTCTAAATAAATAATTGAAGGAACTCTACCACTTTGGATCCTCGCACAAGAGCCCGTCGCACGATGAAACGAGAGAGAGGTTTCAAAGAGGCTGGACATGAAATTTTCGACTACAACTGTAAATTTTAGTGTGAAATTTTTCACATCATGAACTGTATGGAGTGCTTCTTGAAGGCAATTTGACAAGAAAATCAATGAAACCACTTCTAAAAACTCTAAGTTTTGTATTGTTATCGATAGTAGCTTTTAATTTTCCGCACATTGAATGATTCCTCTCATTGACTTGCTTGAGGCGGTTAGTATCTGAAGTCAAAACGCCTTCAGTTTCCTGCGTATGCATCACGGACATCCATGAAGCCCGAAAAGTTGCATCCCGGCGTTACAATGAAGTATGTTTTAGTATTCGTTGCATGCGGCACTAACTATAACCATAACTTACTGATTTTCATCGCGACTTTGTCAATTTTGCGAGATTTGATTTGTTTAAATGCGTTACAACGTTGCCGCCCCTCGAAATCGCAAAAGAATTAGGTGTTTCAGCATGCTACCAGTTATACCTTCAGCCTGCTTTCATGAGTTGTCCTTTGGCTGTTTTTTTTTCCTTTTCGGGAAAACTAATTATAACGCTTGAGTGCAAAATTTTTATCGGAATTTGGAACAAAAACGAAGACCACTCGTCTTCCGAAAAAATGTAATGCGGCAGGAAATAAGGGTAACGCCATAAACCTAAAAACACTTATTTGATTTCCGGGGTGCAATGGCGAGATTACAGCACAATGAAGTCTTAAATAGATTAGTGACAATTAAATTATTATGGTTTGCTTTTTCCATCCTGAAATGTAGGCTGCGGTAATTTTTACCTTCCTACCTTCTTACGGCGATCTGTATTCGAAAATGAATTTTCGATAATTCTAATAAAATTCTACCGAAAAGAACTATTTTTTGAAGTTGCCAGATTGTCCGGTCTCATTCTTGCTTGAAGCAGGCGATTAAGTAATATTCTGAAATGTCTTCTAGGATTCTAGCTCTAATTAATTCAAAAACCAGTCGGCGGCTTAAAATGATAGCTATGTCGCAGGCAAATAGTCAAATATTCTAGCTAAGATTGAAATTCTGACTCTTTTCCTAATTTTAGACAAAATCATTAATTGACCCTGTTAAAAAAAAAATTCTCAGTAAAAATTTGCAACATAAAATATTATTATAAACGATTTTTAGCTCCTGATGAGACACTTATCTTGAAATTTTCGATATGTCAGAGAATACAGCATTATTATAATTTCAACATTTAAAAACATGAGAAGCAATTTAAGAGGAAGAGACAAAAAGAGTTTGTATGTTTGATGAAATATTTTTCCACAAATATTGAAAACTCGTGAACTCTCCGTCATGATGAATTCGCAAAATTTTGTAGACAATCAGCATTTAGCTATCTGCCTAGGCATTTGACAAAATGCCTGATTTCACTATTTGCCTGCGACAGCTATAAAAGTTGGAAAATGAAGCAATCACTGGGAGAAAATTGTCGACCAGTGAGAGAAGGGATTTTTTTCAAGAATGGTCTTCGAACCTCTATTTTTTTCCTCACAAAATTAACGGAATTAGAGGTGTAGCATAAAGTGGTGATAAAAACCGAGTGATAAGAGCGTGAGCGGTAGCGGCTACTTGGGCGTCGATGATGAGAGAGCGAGAACGAAATGAGAAGTGGTTGGCAGTGGTCTGAGGAGAACTCAGCCTTGCTAGGAATGGTCGGAATGCGTAGCCGAAGCCGGCGGGGAGGGGGTGCGGCGGAGCGACGGGGAGCAAGGTGTAAGCTGCGCAGTTAGCAGTGCGCCATTTGCGTGACGTCACACCCGTCAGTCAGCTGGACTCCTGAATGTGAACAGCATCAAATGCGTTTCTGTTTGTAATCTACTCCCCAGCAAGAACGACCTTCCCACTTCGTTAGCTGTTTCGTTTCGTATCGTGCGACGTAAAACACGGGCTCATTCAGTCCCAGTTATTTCCTCGCTCCGCGATTACCTCGTCAGGCTCCCTGTGTTTCGTGTCAACGTGAAGAAGTTAGTTTATTTTGCCGGTAACACCCCTTGCCCCCACGTTATCTCCGCGAATTTCCTACTTTCTTTATGTGATTGTTCCGTTCACCAAAGCCGCATCGAACTCTCGGTACTCTTATCTCTCCCTCGATCCAACCCGCCCGAACAAACCGGTTGGATTTTTTGTGATTTTGAAATCGTGCTGTGATCTTAGCGAAATGATTGTGTTTTGTTGTTGATATTTTGTTGAATTTTGATACTAACCTAAGTGATCGGAGCTCGGGTGCTGATAAGGATCTAGTTTGAAAGCGCACTGCTTTCGCTCATCGGTTTTTGTTGTTAGTGAATTGCTCTCGCGTTCGGGAATATGGATCCACCGCCTTTATCCGAATTGGATCTCAATTTCGAGCCGCAGACCCGTGCAAGGTCCAACACGTGGCCCTTGCCGCGACCTGAGAACTACGTCGAGGATCCGCCATCGATCAAGTGCGAGGAAGTTGATAACTACTATCAGCTCGACATTAAAAGCCCCAACGTGGTCGGAGGGCCTTCGATCCCGGGGTTACCTGGTGGTCAGCTCAAGAAAAATTCGAGCCGGCGAAACGCCTGGGGTAACTTGTCCTACGCCGACCTCATAACGCAGGCGATCAGTTCGACCCCCGAAAAAAGACTCACATTGTCACAGATTTACGAATGGATGGTGCATAATATACCGTATTTCAACGATAAAGGAGATAGCAACAGCTCTGCAGGATGGAAGGTAAGCCCATTTCCCTGGTTTTACTTGAGATGTTTCTTCTTTTCTCCACGTGCGCTTGATTTCAGGTCCTCGTCTAGCCTCTTATCACATTCTGTTTTCAGTCGCAATTTGTGACGTTATTTATGCATCGTATTTATGTCGTCCTCTCCCCCACGAAAGAACGTAACTATATTTCAATGTTGCCAAATTTCCTATCACTAATCGCAATTTTAGCGAAAGAATGTTGAGCATTTCTGACTGTACATTTCACTGATTTTTCATCTGATCTCATTCAAAAATTAGAGAAATTTTCGACTAAAATCTCACAGGTGCATTTCTGTTAAAAACGAATTGTTTGAGTCAATTTTGCAACCTTGGAATGGAGTTACGTTCTTTCGTCCGGGAAACTACGAGTCATCATCTTAGGAAACCTACCTACCGATCATTCCTACAAAGTAATATCTTATGTGATTTTTCATCCCCTCTCCAGACTGATTTTTTTCTCTAGAAATACGGGAAAAAATTGGGAGATTTCAAGCTCTATTATCTCAAAGTACATACGTGTTTTTACTCACTTTAGATCTAAATAAAAATTATGTCCATACCTAAGTAAATGGGAAGCTGATGACATAGATGTCACACCAAAATCCAAAGTCCCATTTTCGACCTCAGGAAGTACTTGAGTATTTTTCCCGCTTTTAACTTTATTCCGCAGAATTGCAGGTGAGTTGATGTTGTACAAAATGTAGTACGTGGGAGGCCCCCCCCCCCCCCCTACCGGCCCCCACTCGGACGGCAACTGACAGACAATAATAATAAAGAAAGGGGAGGTCATGTCCCCTACTCTATCAGTACATGTAGGTACTCGTAGTGTTGCAGGGCAAAGACATTGCAGGGTGACAAGTTCTTGAAAAGCCAGAGAATTTTGCTGCAGAACCTTGATAGTAATCTTCAGCTAGAACATCGAATTATTTTCAATTCAAGGAGACGCTGAGGATTAAAATTTTTCGTGTTTGAAGAATTTTTACAAGAAATCGTAGGTATCATAAAAAAAAAAAAAAAAAAAAAAAAAAAAAAAAAAAAAAAAAAAAACATTAAAAGTCAGGGAATATATTGAGATTCAAGAAATTTTGTCATCTTGTAATTTGCACCTGGAGTCGTCTTGTGCCCATGAAGTCGCTGTCTGTTTGATCACAGAAATGTTGCACTGATGGGTGATCTATGAGATCAGGTTGATAATTTTTGTACAATCTAACTTGCGTTCCCGTTTTACCTCTTGGCACGGGTCCTCAAAATACTGATTTTAGGGTTCAATATTTAATCGCGCATAGGTACCTACAGTTTTCTTTTATCGGTCAGTGATAGTTTCTAGGTTATTGCAGGAAGGCTTGCCGATTTTCAAGTACTTACTGAGCTTACCTAAGGATAAACAGCTCTTAATGCAGGCATGACTGAAGCTCCATGCCAGCTGAAAGTAGGAAGACACCGTTTCTGTTATCTTTCTCTCGTAGATTCCAATTTGTAAGTTGTTACTTCCGGCTTCTGTCAACCCAATGAAACACGTTGTTCTTCCATCTCTTGGTGATTCAGAAGCTTACTAATTTTTTCATTAAACGTTTTGGATGATTGTCAATCTTACCCTTTGATTCGTCAAAATTACGGAGGTACCGCTCATTAACTTGGGCTCAAGCTCCGACACGTGTATTTTTCTTTGTTTGTTTGTTTGTTTTTTTTTTTTTTTTTTTTTTTTTTTTTTTTTTTTTTTTTTAATTCGGTACTATTTCCACGTGCATCTCCAGTGGTATTAATTTTTTTCCATCACTGTGTGTCAAAATTCCCTTATAACTTACAATTAGTTGTTTTAATTACGTATTGAATCTTAGTTTTTTTCTTCTGAGGAGCAAAGATGAAACGTTTTTTGCTAATAACTCGTTCGAAGATTTGTGCTAAGATGATTTTCTTCAGCCTAATTGGAGCTTTGATAAAAATTATCTCTGCGTTCTCAGCCTTTTTGCGCCTTGCGAACTTTAATTAAAACAGAGGATATGCGTAAAATAATTAGACGCATTATCGCCAAAGAAGTCTTCTGATGGAGAGAATCCATGGCAAATGGACTTCTTCAATTTCAGAGCAACAAATTAGTACCCATAAAGATCGTGCGGGTATTGATTTTATTTGGTTTTGGTGAGATTTCATGCGGAAAAACCTGGACTATCATAGTAAGCCGGATAGTCTCTCATGATTTTTTGGTAATTATCTCGAATTGGTAATTTTCTTGGTTTAAATCTCTCGAAGAGAAGATTATTTCGAGTACATAATGGCGGGCCTAGATGAACTTTTCTTTTAAGGCGGCGACTTTGTTGTATTCGTGTTGTATTATTTTGGTAGGCAAACGGAGAGCATCAATTTTATGTTTTGAATTTTCTCAATTCGCCATTTCAATAGATTGTAGCGAAAAAGAAAAAGAAATATAAATAATAGTCGTTCGGTCCTTCTCACTCAGAAAAAAACATCGATTACCGAATAATTATACCTAAATTTGGTTATTTTCTTTTCACACCCAAGCTTCGTGGTGAGAGAATTTGAGTCTCTTAAAAATTACGCACGCTGAGTGATAATCGCAGAAGGATGCAAGTAAAGACATTTTAAATAGTTTTTCGGGTATATTCAATTTTAAATCTCAAAATGAAATGTAGAAGCTGAAAAATTATACTCGTGTATGTTTATCAAAAGATCTAACAGTAACGCCGGATCAACTAATACGTCCCGTTCGGTATCTTGGACATGCAAAATTTCAATTGTAGGTAACGCGAAAAAAATAAAACCTATTGGCTTAAAATACATCCAGAGTATATCTGCGTATATCGATAGCCTCATTGAAAAACAACACGTGTCCGTGCTTAAATGTAAGATAGCGAAGAACTAGGTCAATTAAGCCTAAATTGTCCCACTTCTGCGGAAAGCGCACTTCGAAAGAGAGGTTTTATTTATTATTTTACTTCAAACTCAATAACGTTTTTGCATGGAAGGTGTTGATGTTGAAAAGTTGACGTAAAAAAAAAATTCGCGAACGGATTTAGTCAAGTTACAATAACCTCCTAGAAAATGTTCGAAAAAAGGCTATAATCTATTCGCATAGGTACAATAGTTGTACATAATCCCATTGGCTGCCTTCGTAGCAGGTATTTAAGGAGTTACCATTTCCTTTTGTTCATGAGTGATTTTGAATGTCTGAGTGAGAAATAGTGTTTTCTCTTTTTTCCAAATATAGTCCGAATAATGGGATCGATCTATTGCATTGGGACTATGACTATTGACTATTGGCATATTATGTATCATCTACCTCTTAATTTCTGCATGAATAACTACGTTTGTATCTATGTGACGTTATTGGTTAATTGTCGCACAATTTGGAGGTAACTATTTTAGGGGAGAGCATCTCATCGGCTCGCCACTACATATCTTGTAGTTATCGGACTTAATTTTGCAATATGGAATTACTATTTTAGAAGTTTTACACTAGGTAATTTTTAAGACAATCAGCAAAAGCGTGCTTTCATGGCAAGCCAAAAATTGAAGTTCCTCAATGTAAAATGAAGGTATTTTCTTCCGATCTATCGTCTACCTAGCCATCGTCTTTTCTTACATCGTATATCCGAAGTTTACTTCGATGACCTCGATGTTAACTGTTAGAGCGAAATCATTTTGCTAATGCACTGTTTAAGACTATGAACGTAAGGTTTGAATGCCAGAAGTGACCCCCGTGGACGGTGAAAGTGTCATCGGCGCGGCGCAGGTCACCTCTTCGACTACCAACAGTAAATTCGTCAGGTGAGCTCCCCTTTCAAGACCTTTGTGGTCCCGTGTACAACTTTTGGAACTTTTTATTTGACAGGTCGAGCAATTAATTGGTCTCACTTGGAAAAAAAAAAAACACATTGGATCTAGAGTCCAGACTCTTAAAAACATCGACAAGAAAAAATACTCTTGTTTTAATCAGATTTAAGCTTAAATCAAGAACCAAGTCTCTTAATTTGAGCGGATTTCCTTTTGATTTAAGTTTAAATCTGCTGGAATCAAGAGTCGTTTTCCTTGTCAATGTTTTCAAGAGTCTGGACTCTAGATCCAATGTGTTTTTTTGTTTTTTTTTTCCAGTGCTGAACTTTGACAACTTCTATAAGCAACGCAGCTCTCGCAGAAATGACCTATCAATTTCGCTTCGATTCCCTGCCCTAGGCTCTAATCAGAGTTGCCTTACAATTTTTTCCCCCTCGACTATCGTAAATTAAGTAGTTTGGATCGTCAATTGAGGCAACCCTGGTTCGGGCTCCCGCGAAGCAAGATTAATTAAGTCGCTCGTTGTTTAATAGAGCTAACTCATCTTATCAATTTTTCATAAAACTCATGCCGCTAATACCTCTGCCTAGCGTTTTAATTCTCCGCGGCGTATGTGGAGGGGAGGGTGCTTGAATATGGATGGACGGAAGAAGAGAGGATGAGGCAATAGGATCAAGAGAGCGAACGGAGGTGGGATATCAGCATATCTTGACTTTCATCGTGCAAAATATTTTGCTCTTCAGTTTCTGTAGCCAAAGCATTGTTTTTACGAAGCGCTTTTTTGTGTGTCAGAACGTCGCACTCGCGAATTAATAGCCCCCTTGTATTTTTTTTCTGTACGCACTTGTTTTTATTTTCATCGAACTGCTCTAGACCCGGATAGTCCCTTCGGAAGACATTTCTCCGTGTCCCCTGCCAGAGCGTTTTTGGAAGGTACTCAGATGCAATGAGTTTTACTCTCTTGGAGGGTATGTAGGAGGGGGGGGGACGCCATGACCCTCTTTTTGGTCAAGAGGTTTGACAAAAATTCCTAAATCCCCATGTTTTCGCAACTATCTCCAAGAAATCCCTAAATCTTGCAAAAACCGTCATTTTTCTCGCACAACTCTGACGTCAATCGATATAGTGACTTGCGATATTTCAATCTGATTGGCTCGTTTGAATTTTTCGCTCTCTAAAGGCAGTACGAATTACAAAAATGCTGGCCAAAAAAGACGAAACCACGTATCTCCATCGCAGGGTTTCAAAATTTCTCCTCGTAGATATTTTATTTTTTTGAGTAGAAACAAGCCAACTTCTTAGCTGAAATTTTCACACACTGAAAAAATAGTTACGGGCTATATAGACATACCGTCCGTTCCGGGCTCCGAGATTAAAAGTTGCTGGAGCCGTAGCTTCGATTGCTCCGGGTTTTACGCCCGGAACTTTTGGCCTCCGAGCCCGGAACGCGGACGATATGTCTAAACGGCCCGTGAGTACGGCTTCCTCAGCCGGAGTTTTATTTTCAGTGCAACATATTCCGGATTCTTCGGAAAATCCCTAGATCCCTTCAAATGCTGACAAATTCTTAGATATCGGGTCACTAAAATAGACTCATCCCCATGTCCAAAAGGTGACCGGGAGATGTTTTTTCCTGAGTTTTTTTTTTTTTCAGCGCAGCATATTTCGGATTTTTCGGAAAATCCCTAGATCCCTTAAAATGCTGACAAATCTTTAGATCCAGGCATAAATCCTTAGATATCGGGTCACTAAATAAGACCCATCCCCGTATCCATAAGGTGACCGGGCGATGATCGCTGCGAAGTGGGAGTGGGGCCCGGCCGGTGAGAATGGGAGATCCTGGTCGAATCATGGACTGCGACACTTTGTCCGAGTCCCCGCGAGCCGCGCCATGAGCCACAAACTCGGCTGACGACAGAGGACGGAGGCAGAGGCAGAATCGAAGGAAAGTGTCAAAAAAAGTGATGACTGTAGCCTTGACTTGAACCTGCTTCGGTAATGATGCCATTCTCGGCACTCGCCGCTCCGCCACACAGTGGATCCAGTCCATTAGAGAGCTCGGACATGACATTATTTACTAAAACTGAAAATTTTCATGTTTATTTCGTCGTATTTGAAATTTCAAAGGTTGATTCTGAAAGTGAACTTGACGACATAACCAATGGAAGCAGTTTTAGAACCGCAAAGTTTTGTATAAACGGAGTTAAAAGTGTTCAAAGTTTTCAAATTTTGTCCGACCTCTCATTTTGGCTCGATCCACTGTGCGCCACGCGGTGTCGCCGTCGTCGTCGCTTATGCAACCAGATTCCAGTCCCACTACCACTCGGCAACCCACGGCGCACAGTGGATCGAGTCAATGGGAGAGGTCGGACAAATTTGGCAACTTTCAAAGCTTATAACTCCGTCAATGGAAAATTTTGAGATTTAAAAGTAGTTTCATTGGTTTCCTCGTGAAATTTTCCTCTGGAAGCACCCCTTAAAATGTGACAAATTGAACATCAAAACTCAACGTTTTACTCAAAAATTTCATGTCCGACCTCTTCTATTAGTTTTTTCCACTGTGCGGCAGCCCGACTACCAACAACGCTGCCAGCCTACCCGGTCGCCAATCCAACTCCTGTCCTGCACTACCGTGCTATTTGCTAAGGAAAAACGTCGTATGAACATTTAGCTGTCGCCTAAATTCCTTCAATAAAAACGAATTTACGGGGAAAATTGTGATTACATTTTTTTTTTGAAAATTTTCAGACAATTTAGTCGCAATTTAATCTGAAATACCTGAAAATTTCATAGAGAAATACGCATAATTTTCCTCAAAAATACATGTTTTAGCCGAGGGAATTTGGCGACTCTTGAATGTTCATGCGGCCTTCTTCCTTAGCACGGTAGTGTATAAATCCATAGGGGAATGGAAATTAAGAAGGAGTGCTGCTCCGATTAAGAGACCGATAAGACTGTATTTGAAATTTCGCCGTTTCCCTCGCGAAAGAGCTTAACTGCTTTTCAATGCTGGCAAATTTCCCCTCAAAAATTACAGTTTTGCCAGGAAAATTTTGGGCATTTCTAACTGAAAATCTCCCTGATTGTTCGTCGTTCATGCAGAAATCAAGAAAATTTTTGGGAAAAAATGGATTTGTTTGAGTCGTGTAACGCTTGAGGGGCGGATCGCTATGGGGGTTGGACCCAAAGTGGTCAGGGGACGTAGCCCCTTCGCAATGAATAAAATGCAAGGGTGGAATCCATCCTAACTTCGCCTGGAAAGAAAATCATAATTGAAAAAATACTAGTCAATCGGGGTCGTTATCTCAGTCTGGGCTCACATTTTACCTTGGACCTATTCTGACTTCAAATACCGAATGCAAAGAGGTCAGCCGGAGATTTAGTTTTGCGAATGAACTCCTTAATAAGGCACTTAATTTTTAATCAAAATACTTGTTTAGTGTCATCACTTTTTTTTTTAATGCTGAGGGTTTGCCGCTTAAAATGAGTTAGTAAATCCTGCCGGTAGCGGCGGCGGCGCGGCCGGCGAATACCTGATTATTCCAACGGCCGGTGGTCCCCGCTTTTGGCGGTCCCAGTAATTCAGCAGCTTAGATGATTAAGCAAATTTGTGCTGAGGATCGATTAAATTTTCGGTTATTTGCAATTTTTCAATGGGTTCGTTATGAAAGTCTGGCTTCGAATATAACTCGTGTCTAGAGGCAGACGTAAAATATGCATTTTTGAGAAAGTTATTCATTTCTCCTTGAAATTTTTTAAATATTTAAGATCAAATTGCGTACAAAATTGTCTGAAAAATTTGAAGAAAATTATTGAAAATTTTTTAAGTTGAGCAACATCTGATAGCTCAGACGGCGTTTTCCCTTGGAACAACAGTATTGAAGTCCAGTATATAAAATGAAATTCAGTCAACTTTAACTCCACTTCGAAGTTAAATTAGAGTGCATTTCAATCCATTAAACTCTAACAGTTTTTAAGTACCTAACTGATTCTAATGAGTCGCTCCTGAACTCGAGTCCCGTTTACTCGAACTACGAGATAATTAATTATACTTAAGTAGCTTCACTACAAGAACAAAATATAATTATTCGTAACAATACATTCAGGCAATATACTTAATCTGATTAGGCAACATTTTGTCACCGGATGATGCTTGATTAACAACTTGGTGAGCTAGTCCAACGATGACTGATGACGAGCAGTTTGCCAAGCAAGTTTGTCAAAATAGATATTTCTTGCGAAACAGATTGCTGAGCCCTGCGGTCATCAGTCATCATTACACCAATCTGCGCGTGGACTCACGGGTAGTCTAGTCTCACCTCAACATTTCAGAACTCTACAAGCGAAAAATTCCGATTCTTCCACTGAGCAACTCTGTTCTCTGGGTCCGTTTGATGATGCTGCTTGATACCCTGGCGGGCCGAACCCACGAAGGGTTGAAAATCCAGGCCAAAGAGGAGCCTTCCGCACCCTCACAAGGCTCGCCCCGATAAAATCCCGGATTTTTGGAAATTAACCGTGGCCAATTATGCAAAAGACACAATGCGGGACCGGACAATAGTATCCGGGAGCACAATCGGAGGAGAAAGATGGCGCGAAGCAAAGTAACAAAGGAAGGGTTCCCCGACCCTTGTTTCGGCTTTTCGGCCCTCACTTTCCCTTTTCCGAGTAGCCGATTCACACTCGACGAGACCTTTGATCCGGCTCCAATTCATCAGGCATCAGCGTTGCGGGGATCTCCCGAGGATAAGCCGCTCGCTGAAAGCTGCACTGGCAATTTTACAAACTGTGCATCCAGAAATTCCACGCCATGACGAGATCTCGCTGAATAAGCGATATTTTGCACTAGAAAAATATAATACCCTTTGAAATCGCAATGTACAAAGTTCAATGCTGCTGTGCGATAAGGAAGAACGGCGTAAGAGATATCAAGCGTTGGCAAATTTCCTTCGATTAAAAACGAACGGGTTTTTGGCGCAAATCGACGGCGTAAGTCCGCAATTACGTATCTCGTTTTCGGTGTCTGAAAATCTCCGCCTCCGTGCTATTTTTTTAAGGGAGAAAAAATTGACTTCATTCCTTGAAGTTTTTGCAGAATTTTCTTCGCACAGAGAAGAAAAATCACGACAGTTTTGAAGAATTGCCGTTGAGTAGTATTCCGTTTAAAAAATGAAGAATGACAGGAAGTCTGCGACGTCGCAAATCGAGTCATGTGATTGCCGACACAACCATCGAAATGCCCTGATCTTCCTAAATAATTTTCACTCTCCGAAGAATTCCGGTTTATAATTGTTTGTCGAGGTCCTGTCTTCGAGACTTCTTGCTTTTCAGTCACCTTTTCCCCCCCATAAATGACAGTGACCCGATCTGCGGCGTGAACGCGACTATACGCCGTGATAAGGAAGAACACCGCATGAACCTTTAGGCGTTTCCAAGTTTCCTCCGATAAAAACCGAATTTACTTACCAGGAAAATCGCGAATATTATTTTCCAAAATTTTAAGACAATTTTGTACGCAATCTAATCTAAAAGGTCTGAAACTTTCGAGGAAAAATATGCATGAATGTTCTCAAAAATACATATTTTATCAAGGCAAATTTGGTAACTTTCGAAGGTTTATACAGCGTTCTTCCTTAGCACTGCAGTGCAGTATAAGAAGCCTGCGTTGATTGATCGGGGCCTGACCGACGTTGGCGATTGGCGTAAGAATTTTCTGGCTCAAGGCGCCACCGGCCGGAGCAGTCGAGGAATTACGTAAACTGACAGGTCTGATCCGAGAGCCAACTGTACTGCCTCCTCGAGCCAAGGGTTAGGCGTGAATGTTGCCAATCGTCACCCGGAAGAGAGGATAACGCGACACCGACGTTGTATTGTCGAATAACGGGGTTCATGCCGCCACGGGAGCGCGTCCACTAATCGGGGAATCTAACCTCCCTCCGATGGCAAATTCAGGAGCTTGTTGCATTCAGTGCGGCATGCCTCCTAGCCTAGAGTACCTACATGGGTAGAGTACGGATCTATTGAAATATGAAGCTCTTTGGGCCCAAAAGAGCAGCCAACCTCATAACACAAAAAATGTCACCGCCAATCTTCAGATTAACTGAAAAAAAAGAGGAAATCCGGCCGTGGAAGCCGAACTTACGAGCTATATAGGCATACCGTCCGCGTTCCGGGTTCAGCAGCCGGAGCAGTTGAAGCTATGGCTCCAGCAGCTGGAACTGTCGGCATCTGAGGTCGGAACGGACTGTATGTCTGTATAGCCCATAACTTTTTATTTTCAGTGTTCCAATCATTAATATAAACTTCGAAGGATTCTGCCTTTTTCTATTTCACTCGAGGGGAAGTGTCCCCTCCCGGACTCTCTTCCCCACCCGGTGACTGACGCTGCGCTGTGCTGAACGGTTCAGCCTGAACCTTTCCCCTACGTCTGACCGTTCCCCACTCCTCTGTCAATC
>NW_017549038.1:6570849-6652619 GCF_001854935.1 Bemisia tabaci | reverse complement strand
GGCTCGCGAAGCGAGCCGAATGTCACTCGCGCAGCGAGTGACCGGGGGTCCAGGGGGCGTAGCCCTCGGCTGGGCGTGACGGGCGCGCGAAGCGCGCCCAGAACGGCTAGTACCAAATAAAGATGACCAAGAATCTACTTGAATGAGCGTCCTTCCGCTAAACTAAGTCAAGCACTTGTTTCACAAAAAATGGCGCACAAATAATGGCGCACTGGAAAAAAAAACACATTGGATCTGGAGTCCAGACCCTTGAAAACATTGACAAGAAAAAATACTCTTGATTCAATCAGATTTTTGCTTAAATCAAAAGGAAATCCGCTCAAATTAAGAGGCTTGGTTCTTGATTTAAGCAAAAATCTGATTGAATCAAGAGTATTTTTTCTTGTCGATGTTTTTAGGAGTCTAGACTCCAGCGGGGCGATTATTGAAATGTTTTGTTTGTCGGATCGACATAGATGACATAGGTTAAAAAGGCGGAGCGTGATTGGTCGGCTATGTCTTATCGCTGCTTTGTCGTGCCTTTGTCAGGTGGAATGATCGACATACTGTCGGAAACTTAAGAGGTGCCGTTAGCTTGTCGATCATTCCACCTGACAAAGGCACGATAAAGCAGCGATAAGACATAGCCGACCAATCACGCTCCGCGATTTAACCTATGTCATCTATGTCGATCCGACAAACAAAAAATTTCAATAATCGCCCCGCTGATCCAATGTGTTTTTTTTCTAGTGCGGGTCGTAACAATTGAAATAAATGATTTTAAACTATTTGATCACATGTTGGGTGCTCTTTGGGGCACCCAAAAGGTCCATGACCTAACCTCAAAATACCCGACTCGTCCGTACTGAACTCTCTCCGTGTAGGTGCTCTGATTTTCCCTTCCGTCTCCGACGAAAAACAGAGGGAAGTAAGAGGAGGAGGAGGGGGAGGGAAAGGGAAAGGGAAAGGGGGCGAGGGATGAGGAACAAAAACGCCTAAATGAAAATTGTGCGGAAATTTCAAAAAATTTCAACGGCATTCTTCCCAGAACCTTCCGTCGTAGAGTGATCGAGAATGCTTCCGCGGAGGAAAGGAATTGGCAAACTATGCATCTTCTGTGGAAACGAGTCCTCATTTCGAACGGACGCGAAAACTACCGTGCTAAGGAGAAACGCCTTATGAACCTTCAGGCGTTGCCAAATTTTCTTCGATAAAACACGAATTCCCTGGTAAACTTATGAATATATTTCTTCCAGTTTTCAAATAATATTATTTGTATTTTGATGCAAAGTCCCTGAAAATTTCAAGGAAAAATATTCATAATTTCCCGCATAAATAAACATTTTTTATCAAATGAAATTTGGCAACTCTCGAATGTTCATACGACGTTTTTCCTTAGCACGGCTGAAAAGCTCGCTGCAACCGAGCCTTGCTGAGGTACTCACTTTCTCATCATTTTCCTGTTGGTTGTTTTCTCTTTTTCTCGCGTTCCCCTTTTCTCCACGTGCCACTTCACGGCGGAAAATATTTTGAGTTTTTCCGATAGAGAGGGTCATCGCTGCGTTTCTCTCTCTCTCAAGAAAAGCTAACGAGGTGAATTATTGATGACATTTTTTCAGCATGAAGCACGTCGCGTCGAGGCAGAAATCGTCCCGGTTTCTTCTTACGGTTCGATTACCGGAGAGAAATTAAATGGTAGAGGTATGCTTCAAAAACTCCAAAAAGTGTATTCTTATTTCGCATTCAGTAATTTATTCGATAATTTCTAATGCAGTAGTGATGATGGACTAGACCTAACTGTGTCAGAATTCCATCAAATTTGCGTCTTTCCCTGAAGTTGGATCAAATTTCGGTGTGCTCTCTGAATATTATAACATGGGATATTGCCCAGGGCAGTCCGTAATCCATTTCCGCTTTTCCATTGAACTCTCTCTGGTGGTCAGTATCAGTACACCAGTAAAACGCAGGCGAAAATTTTTATCATCCCATCTTCACTGGCATCGGCGGATCCAGCAAATTGGCAACGTCGTTTCTCTCAATTTAAGCGTATGGAAATGTATCGATTCTTAGAAGGGCCAGGTGCTCCGACAAGAATCGATTATTTAACATAGCTTTAAATGGAGAAAATCCGGCGTTGCCAAATTGCTGGATCCGCCTCTACTTCATTCAGAAGTTACGGCGTTTACTCAACATTTGTCGGAGGAGACCTTGAAACGTTAAGGAATTCCGATTCCTAATTTCTGTAGCAACCCTTCATGTCTATACTGGCGTGTTGGCTTTTGGCGTTTGGCCCTGTTTCCTCTACATTTGTCCGAATGTCGATTTTCTTTAAGTCGGGCCTGAATTTTTCGCACCCCTCAAAGGCATCCGGAAAGGTCCATAGACACACAAAATCAGACCCATCGCAGGGCAAGTCACAAGCCACTCGGGAACGCGTCACTGTTCCGGGGAAGTAGGGCAGCGGCAATTAGAGTTCGCGTCGCGGCTGACAAGCTGCGCGATAAAATGCGGATATTTTATAAGGGTTTTAATGAGGAAAAGCGATGCTTTTCCAGCAGCATCTGGCAACATCTCGCGTCGCGGATGACACGTAGCGCGACAACGTGCGCCGCCGCCGTCCAACGTCAACGCGGAGATCTAGAGCGTCGTCACTGCACCTATCACTCCTCGATACCCCTATTTCGTTTTTTTTTTCTTTTCTTTTTTTTTCTCCGTTTTATTTACAAAAGCCAATAAAACTCATTCATTCTTAATCTAGGAAAGGCGTTGAAGGGGAGGGCGACGGACCGTCTGTAGCGAAACTGTGACGTAGCTAAAAATACACACGAAAAATTTCCATAGAGCATCGATCCGCGAACAGTACGGTCACAGGTTGGGAAAATTTGGCGCGAGGCGAAGCCGAAAACGTCAGGACAAGTAGGAAAATTCCCTCTAAAAAATTGGGAAAAATTGTGTATACTTATGTACCTATACGGCAAATTTGTGAATGTTGCATCGCATGTAAAGTTTTAGCTTGCCTTCTAGTCAGATCCTAAAAGCTCTTATTTTATTGTTTTTCATTCATCCCGTGTTGTCTCCAAAGTCAAGGAATTGTCTCACAATTGGCCAGAGAGATTTTGAAAAAACCAGGAATTCGGAACTCTACTGTTTTGTGGCTAAAGTTTCCAAACCTGGAAACAGCAGTTTTTTTAAAAATAAAAAAAAAAACTCTACCACCTTGTGACGTCATCTGGCGGCATCTCCCATTTAAACACATGTATCTCAGTAGATTAGGTCATTTTGTCGTATCTCCTCCAATGATCGTTCAATTTAGAAACCAAGGATATCCTTATTATCACAATCAGTTCCCTCAGTAGTTTCCACCTAGACATGAATTGCATCAAATTTCAGACACCTGCAAATCCTCCGTTGTGTCTGAAAGAAATGCAACTTCAAATTTTTTTATCCCAGTTCGAACTGCACGTGGCGTGATTCCTCTCCGCTGAACTCTCACAACCAATCCAGATTTTAGACAATCATACCTCTCCTTCATTCCCTCCCCTTCTTCTCCCTCTCAAGAGCCGAAAGGTACACCGATCCCGCTTGACAGGGCCTCCGGCAACGATGACGTGACCAGTGGCGCGGCGTGGCGTGCTTTGCAATATATCGATTGATCTACCATTTAAATCCATGTGAAAGGATCGATTAACAAGGTGTTTGCAACGAACACCTTAACAATCGATTCTTTACCATGGTTTCAAATGGAATAACAGCGATAGTCGATTATCACGCTACTGGACGTGACGCGACGCGCGACGACGCGACGTGACGACGACGACGACGGCGACCACCGCTGGTGCCGAGTGGCTTTGACGAGTTTTATGGTCGAAAGATGAGCTGGGGGTCCATGGTCACCGATAACAGGTCTCTGGGTCGCGCTCCTGATCGTGGCGTAACCGCAGTTGCCGTAACCTCTTAGATATACCGCGGAAACTCGATTTTGCACGGCTATGCGTGTGAGATCTGGCAACCTGGTCGCAAGCTGCGTTGCCTTGCTCTCGGGATCGTCCTGTTCTGTCGTGCTTAGGAAGTGAGCAGCATGTTCGTAATTACTGCGAGAGTGTAAGTTTTTAAATTTTCACCTGAAGTTGATTTTTCGTACCCTTTAGGACACTCGATAGTCGATCGATCGGTTGCTAATTTCTGAATTTTTAATACTTTTTTTGTGGTTAACCTAACACACTACATGTTTGATGGTACCGTAATGTCAACAAAACCTTTACCTCGTTGTATTTACGGGTGTTTGATAACGTCGAAAGCGGTACTTTTCCCGTTTTATGACTCATACTTACTATGATTTATGATCCATCAATGGAAAATTCACAGTGAGCTAGCTCCATTAAGTACTACACAAAATATTGGAGTCGGATCCTAGGTTTTGTTTTCCTCCTGGAAGTTGCATTTGGGGGCGAGTGCAACCAGAGAGGAAGCTACCGATAAAAGATTATGAATAAGGTACAATTTCCGTTCTAATAAAAGCATCGTAATAAAATGTGGGAGTACCCTAAAAATACCTTGAAAATACTCAATATCTCACGGTTTTAGCGGCGCCTGAAATGGACAGTTGTCCTAACCAACGAAAGCTGGGTTTCGATCCGTAGAAATCAGGACTTTTAATTTTTTTCAAAAAAGTTTTAAGGCAGTTCGCACGCAAAAGTAAGAATCTCATCGATCGTGGAATATTAGCTAAAATATTCGAGCTTGTTCCCTTGAAAATCGCGACGTCTCGTGACGTAGTTCTGACGTATGACATGTAACAGTTTGTCCCCTGTATTTCTTTCTTTTGTACTCTTCTCCATTCTGCTCTGCCCACTTCGAATGACTAATTACGAGTTCTTTTCAATTTTTTTTTGTTCAACTCTACGCAACAGGCGGGAAGTAAATTTCTAACGCACGTTAATCAAGTATTCTGAGCAACAGACCTTCTGCGTTCTCAAGTTTTGCATTGCACAGCTTGATGAGTCTTTCCCAACCATTGTTACCAGATTGTGCCGAAAATTTAGCACATTCCCACATTTAACTAGATGTAAAATATCCAAGTTTTTCCACACGACATGTCAACCTTGTTATCGACGTTCTCGTGCGCCGCCTAAAATTTTAGCGAATAACCGGAGGACGGAAATTCCTTTATCTAAATAGAAAAAATTCTGAAGATATGAGTAAATTTAGATAGAAGAGTGGGCTTGTAAGAATTAAGATTATTTGCACTTGGTTTCGATTCCAATTTTGATTGAGTCTTAAAGCATATTCAAAGGTTGCTTGGTTGAAAAAGACGAAAGAAGTAAAAATCGTAAATATTTAGTTAAAGTTTCAAGCTTTTAAATATTTACGGGTAAACCACCCATGCAAAAATACGTATATATTTATGTAAAACAATTCATCCTCCATAAAGAAGTTCCTATGAGCGACGAATTGTATTTCATATTTCTTTTTTACTTTAGTCTAGGTGTTGTTCGTGAATGATTATACTTGATGTTGTTAAACCAAAAATTTGAAGAATTTTGTTTCAATGATAGGCCGATCTTCATTTTTTCATAGGGTTGTGGAAATATTACAAATACATCGGCCATTTTTACTATGTACCGAGTATGAAGACATAATTTGCGTTAATGTCACCAATGGAAACTCTCAAGAGCCCACTGCCCTCTTTATCCCGATCTCTCCCTCTTTGTTCGATTTTCCTCTTGGAGTAAAATGCAACACACTTATTTGAGTAATAAAATGTGCATAATGCCACATAAAATACCATTGAAAACCAGTGCTCATATTTTAGTCGAAGGGTGCATTTCACTCTTATTTTCCCTCTTGTCTTCCTTCGAAAGAGGAGACTCCATCGCTGTGTTTTCTCTCGTCTTTTGAAGGTCGGTCATGGGCACGTATTCTTGTCGCAGTTATTTTCACAGAAATGCCACGAATTGGTGAAAATTTTAATCCAACCCTTTTTTTTACTCCGTCTGGTATGTGGACAGAATGCCAATGCTTCTGCTACATCGTACATCTCAATATTCAAATGCACCGGATTCCGTTGGAAGCTAATGGGGAATTGTTCCAGTTTTTATACCGTTTGGCCTTATCAATTGACGTCACCTGATCTGAATGCTAAGTACTTGAGATTAAATATAACATATGGGTACGATCAAGTGGGATTTTTTCATAATGATCAGGCCATTGGGCAATCGTTCTAACTTTTTCGTCCACTAATGAACGAACGGACGATAAGTATCAAAACTTTTAATCCTCCCGCCGCGGCCTTGCAGCCAGCGTTCTTTCTCGTTATGGGACACGAACTGAAAGTAAGATACTCCAGTATTGAGTCGGTACTCCATTAGTTGGATATGAGAGTGTACTTTCCTATCCAATAATTTTAATTTGCTAATTTTTTCCTGAATCGTAAAAAACAAATAATAAAAAAAATTCTAAACATTTTTCACTCGTAAAATTAACTCCCTCTAACAAGTCTAAGAAATTTTACGCATTTATTCAGAAAGACGTACTATTTTCAAGACAGTAACAAGATAATTGTTCATTTTACATTTTATACCTATTATTTTGTTCATCGGTCCTTGTGGAAGAAATCGTTGGCTGATTTTGCCATTGGGGTGAGACTGACCAGATAAGGATGAGCGGGTGTGACGTATTTGCTTTTTCAAAAGATCCGATTTTAAAATTTTTAAGGAAACTTTACCATTTTGTTTTAAATATTGTGCAGCTAAACTTCGCTAAATTGTTATTGTATTTGGCACAACCTCAGAAACTACGTCTGGCATGAACGTATAGGCCTTTTAGTATCACATTGTTTTTAAAACATTTGTTTTTGGAGACTCCTAAAACTGGACTGAATTCGAGGTATCACGGAGAAAATCCTCTGCATTCATTTCATTCATGTATATTTATTTGTAACGAGTCGCATCCTTCCAGTGCACCTAGAGATGACCCCAGGGGTACAAAATCTTCCAAGTTTCCACATTTCCAGACACCCACAGATTTTCCACGTTTTTCTAATCGGCTTTTCAAAAAGTTTCCCTCAAACAAAACTGAGGGATTGTTTTCTGGTTTCCTTTTGATTCTCGTCTTTCGACCCCATAAAATTGTCCCCTCTTCCACATTTTTAAGAGCCTTTCCACATCTTCAAGCGCATCTCCGAGCATTTTCTGCACGCCGGGGTGACCCACTACTGCCATTGCCTGCTTGATTTCTATAATCTCTTTAAGATAGCAGCCATGTATCATCCGAGCTTGCTTCAGTCTGCGACTTGACGGAGAAATCCTTTTTCAGAAAATAGCATTCGATCGATCCTCTCTTCGTCTTCTCCCTATTAGTATTAGAGCCGTGTGCGGTAGAGTTGCCACTGTATAGTCTGGCCAGTCAAACTCGAAGTCTCGACTGGTTTCTATCAAGCCGGGCTGTTTTGGCACTGATCATAGCCAAGTCTCGGAGCTTCTCTCCACCTGAATCTGACACTCGTCCGTGTGAGAATAGACGCAGTTAAACTGCACCGCGTGCTTAGCTGTTTATCCAAAAGTAATTTCACTAATGGCCTGGTTACACGATCAAATTCCCGTCAAATTCCGATCAAAATGATGACCAAGATGGCGGTCGAGAGTTATCTAGATTGATGAGTAAAATTAATTAAAACAGCGCGTTGATTGAAATAAGCATGAAATAAGCACGGTTGTGTAGACATCAGATGAAGGATGAGCCCCACAGCTCCATCATCTACCATCAAATTTTTGCAGGCCGCAGAAATTTTATGGTAGATGGTGTGCACCAGTCACCATTTGATCGGAATTTGACGGGAATTTGATCGTGTAACCAGGCCATAATGTCATTCGACAAACTTAAAATTACACATGAAGAGATTTGGGATTTAGAGTTGATATCCGGTAATGAATTGTTTTAAATTAATATTCTCCAGTAAAGACTTTCAAAATTATGACTCCTTTCCCTTGTTCAGTGGGATGAAGTAATTTTCAATGTTCATGTTCGTAATTTTTCTCTTGGAACCCAAATTAGATTCAGATTGGATTGAGTGTCTTCATGATTTACCGTGGGCTGTCTGCTTCGTCGAGAGTGCAATTTGATGAAATTAGCAAAGAGCACGGCTGGATCTCGTAGTCGAGGGACTACAGGTGGAAGAGATGCGAGCGATTGCGGATTACGGCTTCGGCCGCCTACCACTTGAGGCCGGCCTTTTGGCCACCGTCCAGTTCCTCGAAATAACTTGTCGTGTGACCATTGTTGCCGCCTCTAACTGCTTCTTACAGTATTCATCGTAGACATTCGCATTTTCACTCCCCAAGTTTTCCGCTCGAACGATTTTCCGTCCAACTTTCACCAGACTTCCCGAACAAGAAAGACAAAAATAAAAAAAGCTCAAATTTTTCATAAGAGACTTCTTAATAATATGATGGTCTCTATCATGTTTGAGAAAAGAAAAGTGTGATCGGAGAAAAAGTGAACGACTTCAATAATTGGTGCAATAATATATATAGTATTGCACCAATTATTGAAGTGCTGCTAGTAGTTGCACTAGTATACTAGTGCGGTGTATAGTTGGTACTCTGGACTAGTTCAATCACCGTAGCACCTATTAATTATGTGCAACGCAGTACTGTGGCGTGCTTTGCGATGTATCGATTGATCTACCAATTAAACCCGCGGAAAAGGATCGATAAACAGGGTGTTCGCAACAGAAACCTTTATAATCGATTCTTTACCGCAGATTCAGAGTGGTAGATATCGATAATCGATCATTCACGCTTCGCCGCTAGTACAACCACTGGATCCAAATCTCTTTAATTTCAGGATAAAACGTGGAAGTCAAATTGTCGGTGCTTTGCACGCACTTAACTGCTTTAAATTGGAAAGAGACTTTTCTTCGAGGCATTTCACCCCCATCACGAAATCTTTTGGCGCTAATTTTGCAGGAGGCTGAAGGCGTGTAAGGCTTGCACAATAACAGGGTTAAAGACGAGGATGCCTTGCGTGGGGGAGGGGATGTGATTTGTGTCTACATCCTTTGCATTTTTGCGCAGAAAATAATTTCGAGAAAGAACCATATAATTGAAAGGATGGTGAAGAGTAAAATTTGAAAAATGAATTGACTCTGACCATCTCTGATAAGAAAACTGGAACACAAATGACTCCAGATCTGAGTGTGGAAGTCAAAAGAAATGACCTCAGTTTGAATTAGCTTTTGACCCAGTTCCAATGTTGAAGATCGTTCGAGTAAATCTTTGTTACCGCATACGCACGAGTCACTAATTGCTTCCTTTCCCTTTTTTGCTCCCTAAACTTTTAAAATTTCGAATTGCGATCCAAATTATGTGTAATTTTTTGAAGAATTTGTAGTAATCATGTTTAAATGTTTACCTACTCATGATGACAAAGCTTGCGGTATGAGGTACTGCTGTGTAAATGAAACACTTCTTTTAAAATTGTCGATATCATAATTTGTCAGCAAAAGAGGTGTAGCGAAAAAACGTGTCTGGAAAAGTCAGTAAATCAAAATCAGGTCAAGTATATCCAACAATGTGACATACGCTGATGCATACGTAGTAACGATTCGCAGATGAGAACATCAGTCTGACGCATGTGGAAATCTATCGAAAGCGCCCGATGCAAAAAGGGGACGGAATTGCCAGAAAAACGTTGGAAAAAAGTTGGATTTCACGCTAGACAGGGCATAAAAAATAGATAGGGTGCGCGGCACATCGTGTTTCTCCTTTTCGCAACAACGCAGAAACCGATGAACTTGACGTCAAACAGCCTGTTAAAGCGTTGTTAGTATTTCTAATTGCTTTATGCGATTATTTTCGTTGTAAATTTTGGTACAGTTAGTTTTTAGTGTGGTGTAGGGTGGAATGCCTGTCCTAGTGGAGTCAAAATTCCCCCCAGTTTATCTTTAAATTGATCCTATGACATACTTTACATCATGACACAATGTTATTGGTGGCCCACATTTCGTCTCCGATGTTGAGGGAAGCTCCCATTTGCACCTTTTTTGCCCTGTGTTTTTTTCGGAACGCTCATGATGAAGTCTCTCAATACTCGCACGATTTTTAATGCTAGAACCACGAAATTGATTTGAAAAGTTGCCGTGGTTTTTTTCTTCTCGGAATACTCCCGATAAAGCCTCGCAAAACTTTATCAACGTTTTGTTACTAGAACCACGCAACCAATTTAAAGTTGAAGCTATGATGAGCCAAAGTGACGTCGAACGCTTGTTCATCGCATTTGCAACTTCACCCTTTTCCCCATACGGTTTGGGGTGGGGTACGATATTGAATCGCAATGACATGCCAAATGTTTCCCTCGGTTCTCTAAGTTTCTGCTGGTTTTCATTTCCCCAACAGACCTTCATCCTACGTACAGGGAAGGAAAGAGGCTATGAGTACACTCAAAAAAAGGTATGGGTCGGGGACCCATAAAAAATGGCTCAGGGATCCATACTTTCTAAGAAGTGTGACTCACCGGCTAGGTATGGCTTCACGAACCATACTGTAAGGCCTCACAACCCATACNTTCACGTATACCGGTATGGGTATTCTTGCCATTCTGGAATGGTTTCTCAGTTTGCCATTTGGAATGGGTCTCAACGCCATACCGTTTTTTTTGAGTGTAGCACACACTATTTGTCACACCTACATTCATTCAGAATGAATGTCTGAAATTTTTTTACAAGCAATTTGATACATTCGTCTACGTTTTTTGTGCTCGTGTTATACGATCGGAGTCTTTTTAACGTCCGATCCCGGACCATCCCTCTTTTTATTTGGTGTGGTTATTATTTTATTTATTGCTACTAGGTGTTGGTAATTAACTACATTCATGCGTGCCTTGTACACTTTGTCAGATTTGAAGTTTTTTTTGGCATTTTTGAACTCTTTAGCCGGGAAGAGACATCACTTGGCGTCTCACGGTTGGTCGAGTAAATCAGAGAGGTCGGACTTAAAATTTTTAACCAAAACTGCAAATTTTGATGTTAATTCGTCACATTTTAAATTTCGAGGGGTGCATCTGTAAAAACATTTCACGAGAAAACCAATGGAACCACTTTTAAAACCTCAAAGTGTTTTACGGACGGAGTTATGAGCTTTTAAAGTTTCCAAATTTTGTCCAACCTCCCTTTTTGACTCGATCCCTCGTGTGCCCCCGAATGAGAATCTAAAATTAAACGGCTAGACAAATGCATATGTATGTACTTACCTGATCCGCACGGTGGACTATCGTATTTCCATACGATAAGTAGGAAGAGCCTAGAGTGGACCTAGAATAGTAATGACGTGATTTCTAGTCGGGTTATGTAGATGAGCGGGCAAATTGGAGGACAGGTCAAGATTAGAGAGGCCTCGATGTCCTTCCATCGCAGTATCATCGCTTTTTTCGCATGTTGGAGCTCCAAGTCAAGATGTCTCGCCAACGGGCTTTCAGTTTAAAATGCAGTTATTATTTTCGTTATTTTAGATATATATTCTATCGCTCACACTAATCGTAAGCCTACACTCTTCCAACACTCTTCCAGATAAAAATTTTCGGACCAACGACAATTCCCGTTGAGCAGAGGCAATTTTTTTTTCCAGCAAATTTTGGCTGTTTTCTCTTCATTTAGCTCCATAAAAAATATCGATTTAAGTTGAGGCAAGCTGCTCCCCAGGAATCGGTTATATTACATACATTTAAATGGAGTAAAAACAGTGTTGCCAACTTGAAAAATTGTCACTGTCGTTGAGTCAACCGGAAATCTCTTTAAATTGGCAAGACGTCACTTTGAAACAACAGAAATTCCGTTTCAAGGAAGAAAATTTTCTGTTGAAACGACACAAATTCTCATCCGGGCATCATTGATTGGAATTTCTATTAATTTAACAAACAGATTTTGTCCGTTTATATGAAGAGAAAAAAAAGGCAGGAGTTTTCTTTTTCGGATGTTGTAGGACCGGACCGCACCAACCGGTTGTCATGTCTACCGTAGGTAGCATGTATGTTGGTAAAATTGGACTACTTTTCGGCATAAGTAACCACTGTTTCTGGCTCATCCCCAGAAGCGCTTATCAGGAAACTCGAGGCACTTTATGTTTCTTCCACAATAAATCAAAAATAAAAGTTTTTTAATCGCAAAATGAAGTCCTAAAATGGAAGAATACTACTGTTGAATTCAGGGGCTCGTTACTTCCTAGATCGACCATTTCTGTACCAATTTCTAGATACCTGAAAATTTTGTAAATAAACTCCAGAAGGGATGACACCCATTATTTTAGCATGAAAAATTGCTTATCCACATTGTTGCCGGCCTGTTGAGATGCACCAATCTCTGTGCTCTCCTCTGAAGTTCTTTTTTGTCATGTTTGTATCGATCATCTCCGTGAACGAGCCTTTACCGCGTTGATTGTATCCATGTCATGTCAAAGTTCTGGTTCTGTATCNGGGGGGGGGGCGTCGGTAACCCCGCTGGGCCGCAGGGCGACTGCTTTCACTTGGCGTCGCGACGCCTCGCGTGGACCGGGCGGCTGCCCACAGCTCATGATATCCATGCCCAGTCATGCTGGTGACGAATTGATAGTCGCACAGTCGGCGACAACCCCGATGCATGGTCCCAGTTTGACATTCGAGGCACATGTCGGAAAGCGTCGCCCCTCCGATGGAAGTACGTAACTCAATTTCAATGTAAGCCCCGTTTTACGTTTAAATCCATGCTTTCTAGGGCTCAGACGGAAATCTGTGTAAGCCCTTACGTCAGAAAAGCGACGAAATGTGTCTTCTGGGGAACGTTTCGATCCATCAAAGAAAATTTCGGAAAGGACCTAGAACTCGGTTAAAAGCTTCAGGCTAATGTTATCATTTTTTGTACGTTACGAAGAATTGTGATGCCTATATTTATGCACTGCTCTGAGATAAAACTATGTTTAAAATGATCAAATCAGTGGCGTTCCACTTGAACTTAGTTTAACAAAGATGCACAAGTCGTACTTTCAAAAAAAAAAAAAAAAAAAATATTAGGTGGGAGTAGTTTTGAATTCAACTAGCCGTACATTTTCTCCTGGAGTCTCACCAAGGAATAGATCTTCAAAACTCTTCTCTGGTTGAAACTCAATACGACACGCGTCTCGGTGCGTTTCTGTGAAACTCGGTCCGTATGAAACCGTGATGTATTAATGGTAACCAAATAGGGTGATATTTTTCATCAGTAAGGGATGATTATACCACTGTATAGTAAAATTACCACTAAATGGGGAAAATATCGTTATTTTAAGTATGGCTACTAGTAATCATTATTAATTTAGAATGTAACCAATTTGGTATTTTTAATCATGGTCTTTGTTCAGTGTACCTCGATTGCGAGTGATTTACCACCAAAACCAACAATGTCCCGTATGAATCCCGATTATTTTCTAACGAAACCATGAATTTCCCGGAGGTGGCTTTTGTGCGGCGGGCGGGCGGCGGGGCGTGCATGAGCGTGGCGGTGAGCATGGATTGCAGGCAACGTGGCCACCTAACTGCACCCGTGTTTTATTTGAAATGGGCTTAATGAACTATTTCACGTCTTTTTACTAATTACCCTCAGCGACCTTGCCTCCGACCGACTGGAGCTGGGCTGCCAGTCCCCACGGCCACCTCCAAGTGTCATCATCGCATCGCTCCATATTACCTCTTTGCGTCATCATCCGCGCTGAAATTTCACTCTCGCACCCGCGTTGCGTTGCGTCGACTCAACACGCATCCGTGTGACTCCACTTCCAGGTCTGCCGTCCTACCGGAACGAGCAGTGTGTCCGAAAATGAGGTTCTCAGGAAATGGATCTAGCACTCATAAAACGGAAAATTTTATCCAATGAGTCTTTCGTTTTTCGAACAATTTTCAGCAGTGCTCCCATTCCATGTCCGTCGAAAGTTCCGGGATTCGGAACTTTTTTGTTTCAATACCTCTCACTAAATGACCGTTAAAAGTTCCGGGATTCTTTTTGGAGTTTTTCAAAAGGTCCAGAAAATGCAAATGATCCGGAACATTTCGGGCATTTCAAAAGTTCTGGGGAAAATTCAGGAAAATCTCAAAAGTTCCGGAATTCGGATCTAGTTCCGGGAAATGGGAGCACTGATTTTCAGTCATCGTCCAAAAGACTATTAGAGGATGGCAAGTTCTCGAAAAGTCAGGGAATTTTGTTCAGCATTGATAAATCAGAGAATTTTGTTGAGGAACATCGATATCAGGGAATTTCGTTAATGATTATTAAATAATCAAGAAATTTCGTTGAGGAAGATTGAAAAATCAAAAAATTTTGTTAAAGAGCATTGAAAAATTAGGGAATTTCCTTTAGGAGCAATGACATTTTTCCTCCAGCCGATACTGAAAAGAAAGGTTGGAATTTCGGCTGATTGTCAGCTAACCCAAATTCTGCCTTGCTTAACAAGATCGCCGTAAATCCATCAAGATTATTCCTCGGTTTTTTGGAACTCACCACTCTATAACATGAAGACTGTTTTACCCATGCACCTCAAATTTTGAAGTTAAGTTATTGATAGTGTTTGCGGAAAAATTCTGTAAAAACATTGTCTCCAGGTACAAAAGTTTTTCTGCCATGATACGTCGTTTCTAAAAAATGTAAAATGGCGTTTTTGCGTTGCACGGCCGAATCGCTGCCGTGTGCATGCGTTCATCAAAAACTGCGCACATCTTACTCCCAGAGATGTAATTCAGCGATGAAAGTCTAGCATGCGGTGCCAAAAGAGAACATATGTACAGTCGGGCCAATTTTTTATCGCTTCGATGATCCAAAGCCTCAAAAATCTCCCTTTGTTCCTCTACCACATCGTTTTCGTCGACCTTCACATTTACCGACTTAAACGCAGTTCAGCATCCAACACCAGTCAAAGACCTCACCTGGAAACCGAATTTTTGAAAGATTACATAGTGTTATGGATGTTAATTCTAATTTACGGACACCCCCCCCCCCCCGCACCTGTCATTCGCCGTCCCTCCATCTCTCGCGGGAGGAAAAATGATGGGAGCGATACGATGACACCTCATGGACGTTCCCGTTGGTTTGAATCGCTGCGAATCAAAATGGCAAGGGTCAAGAGGTTATTTCGACTTCTTTGTTTTCGCCGTGCCAACTACCGTTCCACCGGTTTCATCGTCCGTTCCGTGTAGGAAGGATCTTTCGCGTGGCTGCCAATACGCCGAAAATTCACATCGAAAATGAGTGGACTCGAACCGTAGCCTTCAGAGATTAAGGTGTTCTTAAACCTGGGAACGAATTTCGACGCTTTTTTCTTAGCTAAACGGAACGGAGTTTGGCCCCCTCTGACTTGACCTTTCACGGTGTCGTACAGAAAAGTTTAATTTTTCGTCCAACTCTCGCAGCTATGGCTTATCGAACTTGGATTAAAACAGCGAGTCTTGCCAAAAATATCCCGATTTTCCTGTCTCGAGAGAAACGTGCAGGCTTTCTCTGTGTATACTTCACACAACGAAACTTTCTTCGAAACGTCCCTGAAGCCTTCCGATGGCATCTTAGGAGCTTTGACTCACCGTGACCTTGCCTGGTGGTGTTTAAGCAAAATGTTTAATGCGAAAGCTCTCTTAGAATCGAGTTTTTACACAGATAAGGTGGACACTTTTCCCAAGGTAGAGGTTTCCTCTAGCAGCAAGCGGAATCCAATTGAGTCGAAATCGAATCGATAGTATTTCACATGATCTTACAGCGAAAAAAAATCCAGTGGTGTGGCGTGATTTGCGATATATCGATTGATCTGCCATTTAAACGCATGTGGAAGAATCGATGAAAAGGGTACTCGCAATGAACACCTTATAGTCGATTCTATACCATAGCTTCATATGGGGTAATATCAAAACTCGATCATTCAGGCCTCGCCATTGAGCAAATCGCATCGATTCCTGCTCCAATTTTCGATATATTTGCCGGGCTCTTACGGCGGAATTGGAGTAGTGCGGTGGTGTGGCGCTGACCTTGCTCGAGAGTGAGCATTAATTAGATAGAGGTATTTTTAAATGCCCGCCAGCACACATTCGCAATTAAAAGAAATCTTCGCGCGAGGAAAGGTAAACGATACTGAGGGCAGTTTCTCAATCTGCTCGAATTCGCTGCGAGGAAACGCATAACACTGCCAAAATTAAAGAAGGGAAGTGAGCAGTGGCGTGGCGTGAATGATCGATTATCGTTATTTCCCCATTTGAATCTGAGGTAAAGAATCGATTATTAAGGTGTTCGCTGCGAAAACCCTGTTAATCGATCCTTTTCCACAGGTTTAAATGACAGATCAATCGATATATCGCAAAGCACGCCACGCCACTGGAAGTGAGAGTGGGAAGTTGCGGGACCGAGGAGTATACTGCTGTGCTAAGGATAAAGGCCGCATGAATTTTCTTCAGCTGTCAAATTTCCTTCGATCAAATACGATTTTCCAGGAAAACGTGTGCATATTTTTCGCACAAGCAGCTCCAACAATTTGGCAACACCAGATTTCCTCCATTTGAACCTATGTTAAATAATCGATTCTTGTAGGAGCACCTGGCCCCTACAAGAATCGATACATTTCCACAGGCTTGAATGGGAAAAAACAATTTAGCCAATTTGCTGGACCCGCTAATGTTTTTCGTTCAATTTTTACGAGAATTTTCTTCTTAATTAGACCTCTGTCATGTGTAAAGTTCAGGAGAAAAGATTTATAACTCACCTCAAAAATGAACATTTAAATGGAGGATATTTGGTAACTCTGGAATACATTTATACTATACCGTGCTAAGGAGAAACGCCGTATGAGCCTTCAGGCGTTGCCAAATTTCCCCTGGAAAATCATTAATTTACATGAAAATTTTTAATTGTTTGTCTACCAATTTCTCAGGTAATTTTGTTTGTAATTTTATTTAAAACGTCTGAAAATTTCAAGGAAAAATATTCATAATTTTATTCAAAAATATACATTTTATCGAAGGAAATTTGGCAACTCTCGAATGTTCAAACGGCGTTTTTCCTTAGCACGGCAGTATATACGGCGTTTCCCTTAGAGGCGCCAACCGGCCCAGTAGGTAGTTTGTCACTTTTTGAGAAGTTAATTTTTGGTTATCATAATAATAGTAAAAGAAGCTCGAGTGAGAAGTTCACATCGGGTATTGAAATTAACTATACATTTTTTTCTCACCGAAAGTTATGCCACCATAGAGGTAACCACAAACGAGTTCCATTTCGACCGTGAACAGATGCCCCGGAAGACATCCGGATAGCTAGGTTTATTTTATGCGGAGGCATTCGATGCAAAGGACATTTCCCGAGAAATGGGAAGATTATCTAGCATCTAAATTTTAAGGTATTTGAACGCAAATTAAACTTAATTTCAATGCGAAGCGAAGACGCCATCGAGAGTGGTACTGTAACCTTGTCGTTTTATTTTGGAGTAGATCAAGATTCCAGTCGAGGTGATTCAAGGTTTCGACTTCAACGATTTAAATCAAGTCAGCGTCGAGCCTCTCCGATGGGCGGTGAATTCGGGAAGCTTCGTTTTTTGTGAATGGAACGCGCTTCGCTTTGCGTAGTGAAAGAACTCTGCCGTGCTAAGGAAAAACGCCCTATGAGCCTTTAGACGTTGCCAGATTTACTTCAATAAAAGCAGAATTTTCTCGGAAAAATGAGAATATTTTTCGTCAAAATTTTCAGAAAATTTTGTTCGCATTTTTATCTCAAATATCTGAAAATTTCTAGTAGAACGAGGTGTCTAGCATCAGGATTTTCCCGATGCTATCAGGATTTGAGGTTAACCAGGATTTGAGGAAAAATCGGTCGTAAAATCAGGATTTGAGGAAAGTTGCTTGTCCGATCGGTTTTTATATGCTTTCACGTGCGCTCATGCAGAAAGTTTAATTTTTCTCCGCAAAAAATCAGGATTTGATCAGGATTTGGACAAATTTTGAAATCAGGATTTGGAAAAATTTTGAAATCAGGATTTAGCAGTCGAAAATCAGGATTTTATTAGGATTTCCCAAAATGGAAAAAAAAACTAGACACCCTGTAGAACTACGAATAACATCTCTCAAAAATACTTGTTTTATCCGGAGAAATTTGGCAACTCTTGAATGTTCATACGGCGTTCTACCTTAGCACGGCAGTGCAGTTGCAGTGTTATTACGAAACGCCCATTGGCCCCTTTCGCAGTATTTTGTTTTAGCTTTGTACCTGTTTCATTGATCCATTTTCCTGCCGCTTTGAATTACTTTGGAAAAGTACAAGCATGCAATTGAAAAGCAGAGATAAGATACAGGCTGGAGGAGCGAAGGAACGATTATACTCTGTATTAGCAGTCTCTTGAGCGGCCTCACTTTCAGATAGTGAGTGCTACAATCTATTGGATATATGAAGCTTATCTTTCCTTGCTTCATCCACTTTAACATCTCTAATCTTCCTCACTTCTCTCTGTCTCCCTTTTATCACGAGCTTTGTCTCCTGTAGCTTCTAATCCCTCTCATCGCATTATTTTTGCGGCGTGTGGGCCTATTGTGTTTCAGCGTGGTGACGAGGAAACTCATTGCCTCTCATTTCCATTTATATTTGATAAATCTGCCCGTTTCAGCTCACGTAGTACCCGTCAAATAACTAAAACTTTCAAGATAGGCGATCCAGACGCCCTCCTCCTCTATTTGCTCGAAAAAAGGGAAGAAAGAAGGAAAGAAGAGGGACGCTTAGATTTGGTATTTATTCATGACGAAATTGACTCAAACTGCATAAATGACGCTTTAAAATTTTGACAATTTTCTGGAAGGAACCCCCCGGATCCCCTTTTGCCCCCCCCCCCCGTTTCTGGATCCGCCCATGACTTTCAGTGGATTAAATTCAGGATCGGAAGACTTTTTTCGACAGTGATTCCATAAATTTCTGCCGAGATAGTCTCATTTCTTATTTGAAATTAAAATAAAATTTCTTAACGTTTTTCTTTTTTAGTGATTATGGTAATATTTGAAGAATTTTCTGAGAGTTAGTATAAACTCTTAGGACTCTTGAATGATGATATATTAAAAATCGACGCCTATATCCGCTAGTGCCTCAGTTCGTTAAATTTTCGATTGATTTTTAAACTCCAGCTATCCTAATAAGTGCAAATCCTGCCCAAAATATGGTAAGCGGATTATGCCCAAGAAACCTGCCGTTGGTGAATTTGCGTAGCTCGCTAAACCTAATTCGGAACATTTTTGTTGAAACAGTCTCGACTTACAATCGGTGAAAATCCTATCACTCGAACGGGTATTTCAACCCCTCTGTGAAATTCAACTAATAATGTGTCATTTTAATGAAAATTTTATAACTACTTCCATAAACGAAATTAACTCAGACAAAAAGCTCACAGCAGATAATTTGAGCAAGAAAAATCCTTGTTCCGCGATTTTTTTAATCACTGTGAGGTAACAACACATAGAGGCCGAGGGAATGCAAAAATGACAGAATACATTAACTGTCCTCCCTGTCGGAATAGAGCGAAAGTGAAGAAACCACTGCACGCAACCAATCACGCTCCAAAGCCGCTCATATTGCCATCGGGATAGTTGAAGGCGCTCATAGCAGTTAAGTGGGAACATGGTCCGGTGTCAGTTTTTAGTGGAACAACCGCTGCAGTATTAAAGACTGACCTTAGGATGGAAGAGATGGCCAAAGGTTCTTTGGATATAAGCAATGATTCCCTGGTATATTTATGCACTTGCGCAGCAGCTATAGGAGCATCATCGAAGCAAGGAACAAGTATAACCGTCACTCGCTCACCTCCAGTTCTCTCATGCGGATCCGAGGTGCGGAGATACGGCAGATATGGATGGAAACTTCACCATTTCGCGTAGGAGTTAAATCAAAGTGAGCGGTAGCAATTCTGTCAAAAAAGGATATAGCTCTTTTCAGCAGCCTTTTTGCTAGATTGCAGGGTTAGTGCCCCCCCTTCCCTTGCTGGGGGTTGTCCGCTTCCCTTCGCCTCGGAATGGTGGGGGACGGGAGACGGGGAGGGGGCTCCGCTCATGCAAAACAGACTGCAGGCGAATTTCATCTTGTTCCATAAATTGAAATAATGGATGACTAAATTGACGAATATTTTGTGGAGATGCGACTATGGCGAGCGTTGCATCGAACCGGAAGAATATGATTTCGGTGTCGCGGATAGTTTGCGCCGGGATAAACTATTCCGGGCCGGGCGGAGGCGCGGGGGGTCACGGGGGGTCACGGGGCGCGCGCGGTTGAAAGGAGAAGATTTGTGGTCTGCGGTCTGAAATATGGAGAAATCTTTTACCCAGATTAATATTTGAGGACCCCTTTTCCCTCATTTCTCTCGACGCAATAAATAATATATCGCACACATGCAAATTTACGTTCAATCATGTAAGCTTTCCATTAAAGCCGGGATAAATATTTTATGTATGAAACGCTCATTTTTGAGCTTTATAGTCGGGATTTCCTCGCATGCATATGAAATCGCCGCGGATTCAAATAAAAACATGATAGAGCAGAAAACGAGGTGAGGTAATTGTGACAGTTCGTGAAATGAGAGGCGCATACGGGAGACTAAAGAATTAATGAAATGAACTGTGCGCCCCTAGTGGCTGCCTAACGGGGACCTGGGTCCTGCAAAAGGTCCAAACATCACTTTTCACCTTAATAATAATAATAATAATAATGTATAACTCCGAAAATTGAATCTAAGAAGCCGTGGAACTATTCGTACATCATAGATTTGAATAGAAATACAGAGATCAGAATCACTAGGTATAGAGTTTTACTTAAAAGTCGAGGCGAGATATGAAGATAAGACAATACTTAAACCCTCGCATAGAAAACTGTTGCTGCTTGCAGGTTTTTTTCTTGCCTATCTCGAACATTTGTGGCGAAATAAGAATATGCCCGTGGCCTTTTTCCCCCACTTACCAATTCTGCTCTCTCTTATTATTTTCAGCCCCAAAGCATCCTTGTGCTCTTGAAGAATTTAGGGTAATAAACGTCCTGAATCCTGAATCGAGTCGAATTTTTTTACTACACATAAAAGCACAACTCATCTCCAAGTTCATTTTTTAACGAAAACATTTATTCATTTTCAAAATTAATTTCATTCATTTTATTCATTTTTTAAATTTTAACTAACTTACTCTCGTGTTTGATGTTGACGTCTTAGGAAAGCTCGTCGTTTTATTTATCCATATGAATCTCTCAATGGACCACTAGACAAGGTACGAATTTCAGCATTCTGATACATGTTTCTCAATCAAAATTTCACGTAGAACACGATACGCACAACGAAAATTGCCAAAATCAACTCCTGACGAAGATATTTAATGATTCTTGATGCGTGAATTCAAACCACCCGCTCATGAAAACTCAATGCTCCACGTGATTCACATCGCGCGCTAAATGTTTATCATGACAGTCTCTGCGATGTAAAAATCTTCAACTTCAATCTTGACACTTTGACTCAGCTATAGCAAATTACCAATAGTTTGAACAACACATGGTGGAAAATGAACATTGCTCGATTGAGAAGCTTGCTGAAACCGTTGTAGTGCGCGATTTGACTCACGTAGAGCTTTGAGTTTCTTGTGAGCGGGCAGTTCAAATTCCTCGTAATCAGTGCGAAATAAAAACGTTAATATCTTCGTTAGAAGTTGATTTCGGTAATTTTCATAGTGTGAATCGTGTTTTGCGTGAAATTCTGGTTAAGAAACATGTATCAGATTGCTTAAATTCGTACCTTGTCTAGTGGTCCATTATCAAGAGATATTGTTTTGTTATCGTTTGGAATTGATTTTGTGTCCGTGACGTGACGTCTAAAAGCATACGTTCAAATCTTGAACACCCCCTCCTCCCCCTACTTACTCTCAATCGCGTGACGTCAGTGTTTCGCACTGAACGATAAGACCTGTTTGGAGGTGTATTCTTTTTCTGTACGACCGACGTGGAGGGAAGCGGAAAAATCTCTGCCAGAAGTGACCTCACAAGATTCGTCGATGATTTTTTGTTCACTTAAATAATACCTCAAGTTAGAGGATAATCAGTCAAAAAGAATTTGAACGTTGAAAATATTTACGCTTTTTGCTTCTGAATCATCAAGATGTTATCAGTTGTCGCTAAAAATATACAGGTCTCTTAATTCTATATCGGAACTATCTGGAAGCTTTCAGCTTAGTCATCAGGATTTTAGACCCTCGTAGCAGCAGCAAAGCAAAACTAAAACTTAACATTTTTGTCTACTTCCATCGGTTAAAAACTCTTATAGGGCTTATAGAGACATAGCCCTTTACCTCAAGCGTCGATGAGAGGATTTCGTTTAAAGCGTTTACACTAATCCGAATGTGCGTTATAGTAACATAATAACCCCTTCGTATGATGCAGATGAAATTTCGGGGGATGTATATTCTGAATTATTCATCCGATCATAAGTTTCATAACTTTTTTGGCACTATTAAAATTTATAACTCATTCCAAAGCAAATTAATTTTCACTCAATAATGGTGGTACATTTTTCTGACACAATTTTGTCCATCTTTGTACATCATCGATTGCTGCCGACTTAATATTTGAGGAGAAAACTTCGTGGTATAATTATTCACAAATTGAAAGTTCATATGAGGGACAAGTAGAGACTTCCCATCGTTATCCCGGCAGTAGTGGAAACTTACGTTGTCCAGAATTAACAATTTTCTATGGACAGCAACAGCCGATTCCAGTCTTCCTTTTTCTTGAAAGTCGGGCAGCTTGTTGAGTGGGGGAAAGTGCCCAACAAGTTTAAGAAACACCGGCATGTTAGCGAAAGAAATCGCTCAACACGTTAACAACTCTCAAGTCGCAGGTGATTTCATTGGTTAAGGGAGGGATTTAGCCCCGAAAGAAGATATTTCCATCTGTAACCAAGGAAGCTTGTAGCTCTCCATTTGCCTCTTTCCGAACATTGCAGGATTCTCTTTAATTATTTCAGGGTGTTTACAAGTCCGGAATTTCTGGAAAGTCCGGACAAAGTACTGATTTTTTTAGGGCGGTCCGGAAGTACTAATAAAGAGCAGAATTCCACAAGATGGTCCGGAATTTTTTAATTATTTTGTTATTTTATCGCAATTTGAGCGGGAAATTCAATTTTTTTAAATTTTGCCGAATTTCGTCAATTGGAGGTGCTAAAAAAGTACTGAATTTTTCTGTTGATGTGGTACTGAATTTCTTGGGAATGCACTGTAAAAGCACTGATTTTTGGTTAACCTGTTTTTGTAGACACCCAGTATTTTTAAAAAATTGTGGATCTTGCTTCTTGCATCAATGTCTAATGCACGCAACATCTCTGTACAAACACACGAATGTTCATAGCAAAAATTAATGACGTCTCATCCGAATTCGAACCACGAAGCGTAACTGGAAGACGTCACACCGAAACAGAGTGAAAATTTAAAGAAAAAAGTCTGTTTATTTATGGTTTAAAATTATGGCAAGGTTTCCCTCTATCACGGAGCCGTTATGTTTTCAGTGGAAAATAACAAGCGAACATCTCTCGATCGGGTACCGGTCAGCGGGTTATGTAAACCCATCTCTGCGCGTCAGAGGATCGGCCGCAGATGATAATTCTTCGATAGCCTTTATCACAGCCTCGTGGCCTCTGACCTATATCTCTTTTTATTCTTTATTTCTAAAGGAATTTTTATAATTTTTATGAATTAGCTTCATCACGTCGACCGAGCGGCTCGCTGAACTAATTCGATAATCCGCGCACACCGCCGGATTTTTTTTAGACGCCAAGAACTCTCACGCAGGGTGTCTACAGGCCCGGAATTTCCGGAAAGTCCGGAAATAGTACTGATTTTTTAAGGGCGGTCCGGAAGCACTGAAAAAAAAATTGTGGAATTCTGCTAGAAGGTGCGGCATTCTTTTGTCACCTTTGTCCCGATTTGAGCGAGAAATTCAAATTAGTGAAATTTTACGAATTGCGAAGGGGCAATGGCGATTGGGCGTCGCAGAGCGCGAGGCTGCGCTATAAAAGCGGCTTAATGTATGTATGTACAAATCAAAATGATTCGATCCTTGAGTAAGAGGAGAGCTCCTGTCTTTTCTGCACGAAGGAAATCTTAAAGGGTGGATTTTGAAGTGACGACCTGTTCACAATATGGAGGGAAAACGAACGTGGTCATTTTTTCCGCCCCCTCCTTTTTCACTTCCAATTTCCAAGAACGTCACTTTTCCTGTCACTGCCTTAGCCTATTTTTAGCATCGGGTGCTATCTTTGGACGCGGTCGGAGAGGCACCTTTAGGACTAAGAAATGAACGCCAAAGCTCAAGATTATGAATTTTTCTCTCTTTCCCTTTGTCAAATACGTGACACTGGGTACTGCGTTAGTCATTTTATGTCACTGCTTGGACAGAATTCGTTTTTTTAAAATAGATCAATCCTTTAATTCGTCAAGATAAGACACTCCTTGAAGAGTGGAACTAAGATGTCACACATGCTGCTGTATAAAGAAGAGGAAAGAAAGAAGAAAAATTGGTGACAGAATTTTTTTTTTTTTTTTTTTTTTTTTTTTACTACTTCTTCTTCATACACGCGCTTCTTTCTATATTTGACATTCGTAGATTTTTAGGTGCCTCTTTCCGAACAGATGGGGGTCAGAAATAGAAACTATTTTTTTGCCAACGCTAATCGAGATCAAATTAGCGACATTATGCGGGGGATGTGTCAAGTCTGAATCGTATTTCTTCTGTTACGGAAATAAGGAGGATTTTAGGTAGAACGTTTTCAAGTTGATATACGAAACAAGGTGAAAACGGAAAAGGAAAAATTAACTTTGCTGAAAGGAAGTAAGAAAATATTTTGGTTTTTAAAGTGAGTTCGAGGATAAAAATCTTAGCAATAAAGTTACGTTCGAAATTTTCAGAGTTAACTCTTCTTCAAAAAGAAAGTTCTTCTCTCAAAGATTGACTCATGCTTTTTTCCCGCAAAATTTAGATATTAAGATTTTACTGTTTCAATGACATCCAAATTAAATCCATCGCACAAGTAGTGACGAATTCTTAAAAATCTCAGGAAATTTCCTCATTTTCGAAATTTTATCAATTTTCATTTCATAAAATTTCATAAAATATCGCATCTGTGCTCCGGAGCTTTATAGATTGCTCCAAAATGACCGATGTGATATGACCGGAATCAACTCTTAGCCGGGTGAACTGTTCTCTTACAGAGCGGAATAGACCTCTTTTTGCTGACCCGACTCTACGAAGTGAAATTCATTCCATACTCATTACATTCAGATTTTTTCGGGGCAAAATAGGGACGTCAGTGCATTTGCACTCCGGATTTTACTAAAAGATTGCTGACAATGTATTTCTATCCGATCGTGCGCAAAAGTCGAAAAAAATCGGACGATCGAGTACGGCATTGTGGAAATCACGAAAGCCCGGCGCACAGTGGATTGAGTCAATGGGAGAGATCGGACAAAATTTGGAAACTTTAAACGCTTATAAGTGTCCGTTTATATAAAATTTTGAGGTCCTAGAAGTGGTTCCATTGGTTTTCTCGTAAAATTGTCTGATGGAAGCACCCCTTAAAATTCAAATTGTGGCGAAATAAACCTCAAAATTCTCAGTTTTAATCTAAAATTTCATGTCCGACCTCTCTGATTGACTCAATCCATTGTGCGGCGTCATGTGAGACGTCCGACGTCCAAGCTTGAGAACGTCAGCCGATTCGCGGTGAAGTCTAGCCGGAGCTGCGAACGACGCGACGCGGCGAGTCAGAGCCGGCGGCCCATTAATAAAGCTAAATTGTGCGCGAGCGATCATGACGTCACAGACTCTTCCCTCGGCTGCGCCTCGCCAATGACCTGGCTAACCTTAAAAACGGCACGGCCAGCGTTTCATTTCCAGTCCTATCGGGCTCCCCTCGTTGCCAGGCAGATCGTCGTAGAGTCCCTTTACACTGAGGGTCAAGACAATGTGAAACCATTTCTGATTGGTTCCCGTATTTTAGACCTTCACAGTGTCACAAACGGGAATGAAAATTACCTTTTCACCTATTGCAAAGATAATAATGTAGATTGGACCGGAGAATAACGAGTTCGACAAAGAACAAACGGAATGAGAGAAGGAACGGAGAGAGGAATTTAAGAATGGGCCGATCGAAGATTACGAAAAATTGTCAATTTTTGTAATCTTTATTCCCATTTGTGACTCCACGAGGGGGTTGTCTTGACTCTCAGTATAAAGGGACTCTAGATGGTCGGGGTGAATAATCCGGTTCAAGACGATGTGGAGTCACTGAAAATGTCGTGGCAACTCCTAGGGAATGCATGGCCCATACACACGCAGGGTGGCAAACGTCGAGGAAACCCTGGAAAAGTCAGGGAATTTTTCTGGAGGTTAGGGAATTTTCCCATTTGTTGAGGAGAAGAAAAATCGTGTCTCTCTGTTCTCAATATAAATGGAACGACAGGGTAAACCTTGAAAAGCCAGGGAATTTTTTTCCATTTTTAGAGGAGAAGTGAAAACTTTTCATCCTGTGAAAATGAAACGCCAGGGAAGACTTGGAAAAGCCGGGGAATTTTTCAATTCGTAAAGAGAGGAGGAAACTTGTTATCTTGTACAAATGTATAACAAGGCTGCCATGGATCTAATCTATACGGAATTTCGATGTGCAATTTTTCACCTTAAAAAAAGACTCTTTGCCCATGAAAAGGGATCCCAATGTAAAATTTTCGAGGCTTAAGTCTCTCAAAAACTTAAAAAGTCCTCCTTTTTTAAATTCTTAAAAGAGTTCTGAGTCAATCTTCATGCATGAAAATTTCCAGTTACTAGTCATTTTAAATTCTAGGTCAAAAAATAAATTGGCCCGGTATAATCACCCTTAATCAAATATTTTTACAATTGTCTCTCAATGATCCAGCTGTTTTTAGTTGGCTTTGCAGATGTACTGGCTCTCAAAGTATCCTCAAGTATCAGATTTTTTGATGAGGCATTTTCAGTTGCAATCTGAAAAATTCTCTTAAAATATACTCGCGCGCGCAGGTACAACCGTACAGTTGTCATGC
This sequence comes from Bemisia tabaci, assembly GCF_001854935.1. NCBI lineage: Eukaryota > Metazoa > Arthropoda > Insecta > Hemiptera > Aleyrodidae > Bemisia > Bemisia tabaci. The sequence goes on along the minus strand of NW_017549038.1, from coordinate 6,625,565 downwards.
GATTACGCATAGATGATAACTTTAAAGTAAGCCGCGCTGTTTAAGTTTAGCTAACTTGGCAACTTTGCATGCCTGTCGCGATGATCAGACCGTTTCTCAACTTTTTTCTTCTTCTGAAATAAAACGCACGAACCAAGTTCATAATCAGCTCAGCAATGGAAACTTTAAGATTCGAAGCAGCATATTTTATTGAGGTCGTCGGATTTTGCGCGTTCTTCCCTACTAGTTTTGATTCTCTACTCACTTTGAATGAAAAGGCAGTCCACCAAACCTAAGGCCGCGCACTTTTGGTAGACATACGTATGTGTTTTCGTTTTTTAAGTCCGTCTCTTCATCTTTAGACCCTCGAAGGTACACCAAATTGCCCTTTTTATGATCCGTTACGAAAGGACCACCCTCCTGATCAGAGTAACACCAAATGAATATTGATATGGAATTCTTGAAAAGTTTAGTGCCTCTTGTTCTGAATACAACGAGAGAGTGGGGTTTAGAATGTTACACACTCCGAGAGCTCTGACGTATAACTGAATTTGCTTCTAGAAAATGAAAGGCGTTAAAGTAACATTCGTTACAAAAGCGTCAAACATTGTGTGATACTTTAAGCTGATGTAATGGTGAGTACCGCGGTACCGTGGTAAATACTATGAAACTATAAAACGGGACTTTAAGTCCATATAATTTTGTTACCTATAATTTTTGCACTCCCAACAGCTAAAATATTTAATATGATCGTTTTCGCCACCATTCCGTGGTAACTGGCGGTTTATGCATTTCAGCCGCTGAACACTTGTGACTCAGTATTTTATCCTCGTGGTTTTTGGCCTCGAAAAGTCCTATTTATACCGACGGCATGCCGTTGAGTGTTGCAAAGGTTTTCGCACGTTGTTTCCTCAAGTGCCACACTCAGCGTGTCGGTAGACGTTTAAAATTTGAGACTTGATGAGGTAGCGAGGGGTTATGAATAAAATATTAGGCGAGCGCTCAAAATCGAAATCGGTCGTCGGAATTATATCGGCCATCAACGTGATGGGTGTAAAACCCCTGCCAATGGACGAGGACATGTCCAACAGTGCATACCATCACGTTGCTGTGGCTATCCGATCGGTGTGGTTTTTGAAGTAATACCAAATCGCCCGAAAATTGCTCCAATTACAGTAATGTCTCGGAGCATTTAGCGTAGCGTTTAGAAATATTTTTGGTCGGTTTTGTTCACAATAAATGAAGGGAGGAGGAGGAGGGGCTCATGAAATTTCCAACGCACGGATGAGTTTAAATGGTGGAAATGTAAAGTAGCTCAGGTGTTAAAACACGGTAAAATTAAGGTAATTTTAGAGTTGTTCAAGAATCAAAAGTTTAGGTAAATTATTTTGCTTTTATCGTTTCCGGCAAATAAAACGGAGTACGGTGTTACATGAAAATCATGGAAAATAACTTTAAGTTCCTCTAATTTTACAAGAACTGCTCAAATTCTCCAAATGGGTATATTCCTAAGTGGGTAATATTTTTCTCCACGAGGCTCCGAAGCTGGAAAATTGTCCAAAATCTCCAAAAATGCTCTTTTATGAGAAAATCTTCAGGTCACACGAATCGTTTAAAGTACCTTTTATCGCTCTCGAAAAGAACGCCACATGAAAACACTGGAGAAAAAGTCGCTTGGATCTAGAGTCCAGACTCCTGAAAACAATGACAAGAGAAAATACTCTCGATTCAATCGGAATTTACCTTAAATCGAGAACCGACCCTCTTAATTTAAGCGGATTTCCTTTTGATTTAAGCAAAAATCCGATTGAATCAAGAGTATTTTTTCTTGTCATTGTTTTCAAGAGTCTGAACTCTATATCCAAGCGACTTTTTTTCCAGTGAATTCCCAATTCAAACGTTGCAAAATTTTATAAAAAAATGTTCTTTTTTTTCTTGTCAAATAAACCCACTAACTTTACCCACTATTCAATTTCTGTGTCGCTGAAAATCTGAAGAGGAAAACTTCAAAAGTTTCTTCAAAATGAAATAACCCATCACAGACATGAGCGGATCCAGCGAATCGGCAACATTGTCATTACTCCATTTAAACCTATTGAAAAGTATCGATTTTTTGACGGACCCGGTGCTCCGTGAAAAATCGATCATTTAGCATAGGTTTAAATGGAGGATAGCCGTTGTTGCCAAATTGCTGGAAGTTCGACACATTCGGATGTTCGCACGGTGTTCTCTCTGAGCGCGGGCATCGAGAGCTTTAACCCCGAGCGGACCAACGAATCCATCTGCGCGGATTTTGAGCCGCGGCAAGTGCGACCTTGGATCCGCGATTGACCCTCAAAATAATGTAGTCGGTTACGAAATCCACGCAGTGTTGCGATTCGCCGTTCTAATACAGATACTCACGGTATGGCCCACCGTCCCTATCCGATAGACGAAAAATCGCATAACTCTACCGGAAAGCTCTGCGCACATCCGTGATTTTGGCTGGAGAACCAGTACGGGCTGTCGGTAATTTTGAGGTTCGGTCATGGAGCTTTTAGGGCCCAAAAGGGCAGCCAACCTATGAATTCAAATTATTCAGAATGATTTATTTCTACCATTGTCACGACCTTTCGTTTTTGAAGCACGTATTCGACTTATTTTTTGCAAAAGTTCTCTCATTTTTGCGGAAGAACGCTCATTTAGGATCATTTTTGGCCATCTTTGTTTGATATTGGAATCTTTTAGACCCTAACTCCATAATCCAACTTGTCGGTACTCTCCCTTTATAGGTACTTCAATTAGACAGCATTTTGCAATTTTTTAACTTTAAACTTTTGGCTTTTCTGGAGAAACACGTATGTGCATAAGGAAACTAATGGCACATACGTTGTTTTTAAACCGGGCTAGAAGTTATAGTTCCAAATCGCAAAATGTCGTCCAACTTTGGCAATACTCGAGTGCGTAGCGTTACTGACTGCTTTGCTAGGGAAGCACACTGTGCGTGCCTTTAAACGCCGCCAGAAATCAAACGTGTGCCAAAATCCGAATTTTCAGGGAAACTTGCGTATATTTGTCTTCCAATTTCTTTAAATAATTTTATTCGTAATCTAAGCGGAGGTAACAAGGTGGTAAAGTGGTGCTTGGTGCCACACTATTTTGCGGGGAAAACAAAAACCGAAAAGTTAAAAAATTTCAATTCGAGTAAACTAATTGAGCTCCAATGCAAAAGAATGTGGACCCAGCACCATTTTACCACATTTTTACGTACAGTTTAGGCCACGTCTTCTAGTGGGTTTTTTCCGCCTAAGCGGAGGTATCTGAAAATTGGAAGGAAAAATTTTCATCAAGTTCCTCAAAAAACCTTTTTGAAGGACATTAGGAGCATGCATATACGGCGTTTTTCCTCCGGACGGCAGGTTAGCCGGCATGAATGAAGTCGGCGCGACGCTCGCACGCCAAGCAGATGCATCGACGGCGGCGAACAGATGCTCGCATGCTCGTGCGCGAGGTGTCGGTGTGCGCGCTATGTGCGCTATCCACGGCGGTAAATGAGTTTGCAAACACACACTCACACCGACAGTGCAAACACGCCGGGGAGGAGGAACTTTCCACTCGGCCATAATTTTGCGGGCGTTAACAATTTCTGGCGGTTGCGACTCCTTCTCTAGCCCAATGCAGGCATTGTTGACTCATGCACTCTTCTGACGACGACGCATCCGACTGCATGCGACACGTGCAGCTCGTGATGTTCTCGAAGCTCACGACGACGGCCTGAGGTAGAGTACCTGTATAGGGAGAGTAGCGACAGATCGGTTCATGGAGGGCTTAGGGCCCAAAAGTGCAGCCACCCTTCTGAGCAACTTCTAACACACAAAATTTCACTGCCAGCCTACAGATTTCAATTCTAACCAAGATGGCTAAGAATGTACATAAATGAGCGTTCTTTCGCAAAAATAAGTAAATTTATGCAAAAAGTAAACCAAATACATGCTTTCTAAATGACGGTTCGTAACAATTGTATTTGTAAATCGCTCTGGACATTCGAAATTCATAGGTTGGCTGCCCTTTTGGGCCCTAACTTTATTCGCGGAGGCATCGGTGAAGGCCTCATGGACTTTCGGAGTTTCAGATCTGTCGCTACTCTCCCTATACAGGTACTCTAGCCTGAGGATGAAACGACGCAAGGCGGAGTGCACTAATTTCAGTTTCCACTGCACCGAGAAAGAAACTTCGCGCGTAAGATCCGAAGTTGGGGTCATATGGACCTCTCTGAATTGTGCGTCCGAAAATTTGAGGTCCAGCTGTCGAAGTTCGGGACACAGGGTGATACATCTGAAGTACTTCGGCACTTCGATTGGCTCTGAAGAAGTTTCATCCGAAGTAGTGTTGAGGTACCTCAGATGTTTGACCTAAACTTCGGGTCGTCCAACTCATGAGGTTTTTTTTTTTTTTTCTTCGTGAGAATTTTGCACTGGCGAGGTGTGAATGATCGATTATCAATGTTTCCACAATTGAAGCTATCGTAAAGAATCGATCATGAGGGTGTTCGTTGCGAATATCTTGTTTATCGATCCTTTCCCATAAACTTAACTGGCAGATAAATCCATATATCGCAATCCCGCCACGCCATCGGAATTTGGTTTTTGAAGATTTATCAAAAAGAACTAAAAGTTAAAAAATTGAAAAAAAAAAAAAAAAATTATAAAAATTAGAAAGAGTCAAAATATTCCTCTACTCACAAATGATGAAAAAAAGTTCAACATTTAGAAATAGCTCAAAAAAATATTTCTGAACCAAAAGTTAAACCAGAAGGGCCACGCAAGGCATTATCCTTTTTAAGTCCCCAAGAAAAGACGTCTTGCCATTTACTTCAGTTGTGCTGGAGAACTAGTGGCAAATCGAGTCTTCATTTAAAGTTCTGATTTGAGTTGCCCGAGCGCTGTACTGGCACCATTGAATGACTTATGGCGAGCGTTAATCTTTTGTTTTATGCTGCAAAATAGAGATTAATTTTTTTTTGCGATTTTTGACGGTGCGAACAGTCAAAATGCGAAAAGTTAAAATGAACTCAAGACTGAAGCACTATACAAATTATGAAATTTTTGGGTCTTAGGAAGTTTAACGATGAAATTAAGCTACTTGTCAAGTACGATCAAATTATGTCTTTCTGCGCGCCTCGTGTTACGTCCTTGATAAGGTTGTCGGTGATCTGAAAAACGTGGAAATCCAAGAAATGTCAAGGGGGAAGCAAACATAGCTTTTTAGCCTTAGGTCTCCTCTCCAATCACACCGGAAATTCCAAACCCCCTTGAGCCGGAATAAGTGAAACTGAAATTAATGTCCGAGATCAAATGTTAGGTTGTATCGAGCGATGGGGGTTTCGCGGCTGGAGGCAGCAAGGCCGAAAGCTGAATCACATGGACCACCCCTCACTGTCTTGACATTTTCTCCCGAATATTCTGTCTCTCGAGGGATAATCACCAAGAGACCTCACGTATAATTCAAGTGCCCTCATTCATTTCTTATAGGTTCATTGGGAATATAGTATACATGATGGCTATTAGTATCTGTATCGATTTTTAGCTCGCCGTCTCTTGGTACACCGAAATTTCTCGGGCCTTTCATACGTAAAAATATGACTCATTCTTAACTAAGCATACGCGCACGTTTCTTTTTTCCCCAAAACGATCTCCAGAAATGTGTCCCCATCCAGAAAATGATATTAATAAATAAATCACGTTTACTGTATTTTCACTGATGAAAACCATGGTTTATGATGCATATAAAGTTCTTTTCACTCAAGTGTATTTCTTTTTCAAATGTATTCACGAATAACACATTTTTAGAAAATTGGGCACGCTTGTGGACACGTGGCGGATTTTGAACATAAACGAGGAGAAAAATTACTTAGATTCATTTTGTGGGTTTATGATTCCAGCGATTAGCAGCAGCTGCAAGGGTTGTAAATCAGTGAAAAGGGATAAAACAGTTCGAATGCTACTCGGTCCCTTTTTCTGAGAATCCTTGTAGTAAAATAGTCGAAGACTTTGATGTGTAACTGAAAGGTTCTGTATCATTATCTTGTGTGCAGACTATCTAAAATGCCGGTCTTACATGTCGTGAAAGGTAGCCTCAGGGCCCATCATTCCAACCTCCAATTTCGACTTAGAAAATTGACTGAAAAATTAAGAGCTGTTATTTTCGGCTCGCCTTCGAATGATCAGCTGCATAGTTTGAGGCAGAATTAAAATGTCCAAGCTGCTGTAGTTATCGAATACCAACTTTTCATCTCACTGCAGTTGATGTATTAAATATTTTAGCTATTGACTGCTATGAAAGGAAAATTGGAACGTAACTTGCCTTTTAAAATACCGACCTATTAATCTTTTGTTTTATTTGTTCCAGGTAAGATACGATCATAAAATTGCTATGGTTTGCTGTCGCATGTGGTGGTAAGTTTTTGAGAATTTCCTCGTAGTTTTCAATCTCTGAGACGGCTTCTGAGACAATCAAAGTTGTGTTGCTACCGGAAGATAAACATTTTTTGGAAAATTAAAAAGGTGGAGAAACTTTTTCAAATTGCCAGTTAAAGCATGCAAGCTACTTTCTGTTTTGAGGAGTACGTCAGAGGTAAATTTCAAGATCGCATGTGATTTTTCATGTCTCTCAGAGAGTATCCTGTTGGTAATACAAAACTTAAATTTTGTGCTCCCTCTTTAAAAATTGAAATAAATCATCCCTGTTACCTAGACTATGTATATAGATCTTCCATGGAGACCTTAATACAAAAGAGTGAAAAACCTTTCGACGGATCGTATTTAAAGTAAATATAGTTTGATGAGTCAACAGCACTACCCTCAGTAATTCAGCCTTGACTCTGTGCTATGGCCTGGTGACCTCGGATCAAGGCCCGTGACACGGAAAATCATGGGACTGGAATTAATTTTACGATAGAAATCATCGCATTGCAGGGGGGAAAGTTTCGGGAACTTTCCTCAGTCCTCTATGAAAGCTCAAATTGTGCTTTTCTTTATTTCGCGAATCAAGCGCATTTTCGAAGAAAGAAAAAAAAATGGAAAAAGGGTGGGTGGCTTTTTGCAAGAAAGACTTTGATATTCAATCCGTCCGTTTTGCGATTTGATGAAAATTAGCGAAACTGTGCCTTCAAATAATATTAACGGATCTTAAATGATTATTGCAGCTTTCGACTGAAAGTCGACGATTTGAAACATTTACCTCAGTCTCGAAAATTGCCGGAAATAGTTTACGTCAAAGCGTCAATTTTTAATTTTGTTTAAAATCATGACTCTGCTCATGCACAAATAACATTATTTGTGTTCTTGTTATGCTTTTGGGTAGTGTAGGAAGTGGAACCCAAACCAACTCAAATTTTGTGTTGATTTTGTTTAGTTTGTTTTTGTTGAGTTTAAGGTGAATTTAACGCAGAAAACAGTGAAGAGACTGGGAAACCGCAGAGTCAACCGAATGCTGGGTTTTTTTGTGTTTTTTGTTTCCCATATTAACCAAACTTCTTTGAGTTTTCTCTCCGTGTGCAACCCATTCACAGATACCGATCATTTCGGTTGATCGATATTTTACACAGAAAGTCCAGGTTGTTTAAATCATCAAACTTTTAGCTAATTCCGTGGGCGTTTCGAAATATGTGGTTCGTTTTTCTGTTGTGAGGCATGTTAAACGCTTCACTCTTGTAATCTGTGTCCAACTCGTGTATCAGTTGTTCATTTGATTGTCGAGTGCGAATTAGTTGTGATGTTTTATCTCGCCAGCATGATTAGCCCTAATCCTTCCGCCCCGTAATCTTCCGTCCTTGTCACACACGTTGCGGTGCGATGGCCCAGATTAGGAGGCGCGTGTGACCGCGCGGAGGCCCGATTATCGAACGATGAAGCTCCTGCTCCTCGAATGACGGATGTCAAAGGCCGCGGAATGGGGAAAGTGTCACCGTTCGCATAATCGCCACTGTTGGGCCTGGATTTGGATTTAAGACGGGTGCAGAACTGGCCTGGGTGGGGGTTTATCTATGTGGGCCGGTGGGTGTTACCGGAGCCTGGGAAAAAGGACCCTGGTCTTCGCCATCGTTGCCAAATTACCCGGTGAATCGGAGGTCCGTTAGCAGAATATTTCTCACGGAGATAGAAATATGCAGTTCAAGTTTCCCGCACAAAATGTGATGACCAAACCTCAAAGAGAAGGACATGCACGTTTCGCACGGAGGATGTTGCTGGTATCTGCTGAGCAAAGTCGATTTGGTCTTTCGTGCGGGTTATAAAGGGTTATGAAAAGGAATAGAGGTACAAGGGTTAAAAAAGCTATGGAGTTACGACCTCTGGCTGCTATGGCCCAGCATTCAAAGCTAGGGCGCATCTCGCCCTGCTCCTCGTAAGTTAATCTGAACAGAGCGACTCATCTACGCGGAGAAAAAAACCTCGTCCATGGGACCCGAAGTTTAGGTTATATGGATCTCTGAAGTTTTCGGATTGAGCATCTGAACACGTCAGGTCTAGCAGTCGAGGTTCGGATCACACATCTAAAACTTCATTTTTTACATCTGAAGTACTTCAGATGTGAGAACCGAAGTTTTTCGGATGTGAAAACCAAAGTACTTCAGATGTAAGAACTGAATTCAGATGTGTGATCCAAACCTCAGCAGCTGGACCTAAAGTGTTCACATGCGCAATCTGAAAACTTCAGAGATCCATATGACCTAAACTTCGGGTCCCACGCACGAAGTTTTTTTCTCCGTGTAGGGACTTCTCATCTAGGAACTATCTCACATCGAGCAAAGTAACAGTCATTGCATGTCTCCGAAGCCGTGTAAGCCCCCCAGTCGTTATATCTCGATTTTCGGGCCCAATCTGGCATCCTGGCCTTTTGTGAGCTGCCTCGCGAAAGGGTCCGAAATTGCGGGCGAAAGCCTCCGAGAAAGGGAAGAAAGGCGAAGGCGTTCACCCCAGGCTCCTGCCCCGCGGATCCCCTTTTGTTGTAGGTGCACGTCGTGCAATTTATGACAGAATCGAGTGATTTCTGAATAGGTCAACCCTCTCTGCCTCGGTGGACGGAAAGGGAAAGGGTTCTGCTCTCCNGGGGGGGGGGGGGAGGGGGCTCCGGTGGGACCCGTCGGAAGGGTGAGACCCGGGACCCGGCTCCAAGGTCACCCACCGCAACGGGAGTTCGCATGGGCAGATGCGATTTTATGAAATCCCGTCTTGGGCTCCCTTGCATCTCGAACCGGGACCCGCTCGCGGCGCTGCCTCCCGCACCCGGGGTTCTTGTCCCTTCCCGCACACGGGGTCAACTGCCGGGGTATTTAGGAACCTCGGGGAATTTGAAATTTATTTATTTTTTTTTGTCGTCAAATTTTTTAGGGGAAGGTTTTTAAAGATTGGGCCGGGATGGCTACTGCCACCTAGACTTCTCTATTGAGAACTGGACTGAGTATTTCAGAAAGGAGCCAACCCTCATTTTCGAAGAAGTCGAGTGCAGACGGTTTTGAGTTCCACTAGCCGTGTATTTTCTCCCGTCGAAAACTGGAGGTCGAAAAACAGAAATTATTTTGCGAAAAGAGAGGTTAAATTTTATCCTCTACATTGAGTCGTACCCAGGAATGAAATTTCAAACCTCTTTTTCTCAGTTTCGACTTGATGTGGGTTGGTTCCTCTCTGATGAACTCGGTCCAACTATCGGGGGTTTACCACAGGGTTCAGTGGCTTCAATAGTTGATATGCTCGATAGTTTCACAAGGTGTCTAGTGTTTACCGTTAGTAAAAACCGGAAAATGTAAGAACATTTTAGGTTATTTGTAAAAATCAGGAAAAATCGGGCAGTTCTGAGTGCTTTAAGCATTTTTCAAACCTTTGACTCAATTTATTAAATATGTTATTTTTTTAAATCAGGCGAGTGTCAATTCATTCGTGCTTAAAATCAGGCAATTTCGTCTAAAATATTAGACAAAAACAAGAAAAATATCAAGACCATCCATTAGTAAATTTTGATAGACACCCTGTTCACGGAGATTAAATGCACTGCCACGACTTGTATTATTTGAGTTGAAATTAGTACGGTAAGACAAGAGTAAGAAAGCTAAGAGTCTCGTTTTTGCATCTCTGCATGTAGAATACACTTTTTCCCCGCTAAAAATGACAGTTTTATTTTAAGAACGGTGGAAAGTCAGGGTTCGTTCCCAGGGCCAAGCGGGGAACCAGGTAACCTGCTGTCGCTATAATTAAGACCATTGTGTGATACCACAGCGTCCTCCGCCTCTTCCTTGAGTTGTTCCTGGGACCTCTTTACCCCAGCGCAACCTGCTCCAATTTCTTTTCGCGAAAGGAGCAGCCGATGTGCGGATGTGCTGCCGCCGGTATTCGAAAGAGTTTCTGTATCTGCACGCCTTTCAGGTCCATCTATTCGCCAGCCCTCTGTCGATTATGCTCCTGTGCCCCTGTGGGAATCTCCGCCGGTAGTGCAGGACCCGACCCTTTGTCCAGCCCCGGCACATGGTCATTGTCCATTATGCCAGCATTTTATTCCGTGTTCCTTCAGATTTTACTCGTTTCGCGATGTTCGCCTACACGTTTTTGAGGAAAAGAGAACGCTTCTGACAAAAATATCAAAGAAAATTAACTTTTAATGAGTGTTCTGTAAGCTATAGAGCAATTTCTTCATAACATTCGTTTATTTGCACTTTCTTTCTAATTGTATAAGAGTGACCAGGAGCGAAGCTAATCAGACGACAAATCGTGTAATAAATGTGGGATATTAACTCCCTCTTTTCTAACTTTTCTGTCCTAACTTCCTCCACTTTTTCTAAGTAAACTCCAATCTTCCGGTAACGCATGGCTTGAAAGTGTAATTTCAATTAATGTCTTTCACTTTCTTGTGTTCGCTTTTTGCGTGAAACGAAGTTTCTTCTTCGGATGAGCAATCGAGATTGTGAACTCTAACGTATTTCAGTTTGTATTTCGATGCCTTATTTGGTTTTCTCGAAGTCTCTGAATGTGACTCTGTCATCACTGGAAATTAGTATCTTCTATTTACTAATGTGTCGTATCGATGGAAATCAGAAATCTGTTGAAGAATCCGTGAGGATTATGCGTGAGTTTGCTGATTTTTAATAAAGTGGCAAATAGGTAATTTCCGAAGAAATTTATTACCTTTATAAAGTTTCAATCACGAATCAAACCATAATTTTACAACGGAAGAGTTTTCTATTAAGAGTTGGCACTTTTGAGGCATTAGAACCGAATTCGCATGCTTCGGGTAAAAATGTTATTATCTTCTGGAACTCAAGAAGAAAGATTAGACATGCCCAATGATTAAGAAGAAAATTACCATCTCCACCACCAATGTCAATGCAGATGGAGCGCTGAACGAAAAGTGCATTTTGGTGTGCGGCTCATATGCCGTGCATAGTAAAATCCTGGACTGTAGCCACGTGATTTTGTCTTTGGATCATTTGTATTCGAGAAAAAAACTGCTGTCCACGAAGCGTGAGGTGAATCGATCAATCGCTGCCGAAGTCTGAATCATGCAGAGTGCCAATTTTGTGCATTGCAACCACTGCAGACAACCATTTTCAGTTTCTAAGAAGGGGTCTAATTTCTAACCGCACATGCGTTGGATTCGATGTCTTCAAAAATGTCCTGATTCAGGAAAATGTCTTTTTTGGTATTCTGCCGTGCTAAGGAAGAACGCCGTATCAACATTCAAGAGTTGCCAAATCTCTCTTGATAAAACCTGTATTTTTGACGCAACTCAAGTATATTTTCCCTTGAAATTTTCAGATATTTAGATCAAATTGCATACATAATTGTCTGTAAATGTTGGAAAATAATATTCAGAATTTTTCCAGTAAATTCGGTTTTTATCGGAGGACATTTGGCAACGTCTGAAGGCTCATACAGCGTTTTCCCTTTATACGGTAGTATTAAAAAGTATTGGTTTTTACCTCGCACCTACGTCATCGTGATTTTTTACCAACTGAATTTTTTTTTCGATATCTAAAAATACACGCGAAAGGCACGGAAAATAAAAACCAAAACAAACGAATAGACCCCTCTTCCGTTCTGGTCTCGGAAACAAGCAATTCATCAGACACCGGTACATGCAGTCGATTCTTGCAGTACTGCGTAGATACTTTTTATGCTCAAAATGTTGATAAAAATAGTCAGAAAAAGGGAAAGACGAAACTTTGGCATCGTGAAGTTAAATTTGGCATCAAGACCTCCCCACCTTTTCCGGATCTTCAAGTTTAATGGCGGTGGTCAGTCAGGGCTTCTCTTCTGTGCGATTTTAAATTTCAAATTTAGGCGTATACTGCGATCTCGGCCGAGACGAGCGAAGCCAGAGCTGAGTGCTAGTGCGCGCACTGTGGGCAAAAATTCAGAACGACTAAATTTTACCGAAATGTACGGATGTCAAAACTTGTCACAGCAGTCACTTGAGCATCTACATAAAAAAATTGCAATAGCTTTGATGTGACTGCTCGTTGTAAAGCTACGTCACAAGTGAAAGCTCATTTGCCTCCATATTTGCATCAATAGACTGATGATTTAGTGGGTACTTCATTCGAGTTCTATCGCTGTTTGATGGTTCTAATGTTAATAGCCACATGACCTTGTCGTATTCACACCTATAATGCGCCTAAGTGTTTCTTGCAATTGAAATTTCTCCTGTTTGACGAGCCATCAGTTGATTAACGTTTTATTAATGTCAAAATCGTAATGAAACCACATAGTAAACCCAAAGCAGAATTTTGACTTGAGGTTATGTGTTATTGTTTACTATGGGAAATCGATAATCGAAGTCGTAAATGACAGCCGATGCAAGCACTAAATCAGGTTAGGAAGAAACGAACCATCCGAAAAAGCATGGCCGCAACTTAATCGCAAAGCTCCAAATTTTCTGAATCGATTTCCACCTTGCTCGTAAACGAGAATTTGACTCTATTTCCAAACCTTTCACTTTGGAGGGGTGCCAAAGTTGCCCTCTAGGGGGGGGGGGGGGACTGTTCTTTTTGCCCACTTTCTCCGTGTCACAATTTTCTAACGAGTTCCAGAAGAAAATGAGGCAAGGGGCTGTTCGTAAAATACGTAACGCTGAAAATTAAATATCTTCCCCTGCCTCCTCCCCTATTACGCTCCTGCAACCCAGGTCTGTACCTCTTCAGAAGAATCAAAATAAATCTCGAGCTCTATCTAACCCTCATTCTTTTAAAATGTCGTTTTGGGATGAAGTTTTGATAAAAAATTGTTGCCGCTTCGATTCATTTTTCGGCTGAAATTTTACGTAACACAGTCCTAGCCGCCGCCCCCCTTCCCCTGAATTGCGACCGTAATACAGTCTCTCGGACCCTTATCTCGCCCTAGAGCGTTATTTATTTTTTGAATGACCGTTTCTTGCAATTTTGTATCGATCGCAAGAATTTCAGCAGACCATTTTTGACGGTCATAACGTAATTTCTCCGCCCACTGAGCGACTCACAGCGATGGTTTGGCGTCTTTAAGCTCGTAGACGCGCATTATGAACGGCGGACGGTGGGGGGGGGGGGCGATGAGAATCGGTGAATGGTAGATCGATGGGTTGTTCGGGACGCACCGCCGCTGAATGCCACTTATTAGCCATTTGACACAAATTATCATAAGTGGACGGCCTCCATCTAGATATTATTTATCGCCCTGACATAGGTTTGGGGTCAGTCGGCGGGGTAAGCCAACTCCCCCTTGTCTCCCCCTACGAACGCACATCACGAATTCAAGCGCGGCCCCCGCCTCTCCAGACGCCCTCCTTTTCCTCTTTCTTTTTCCAGCGATTCGATCCGTCTTTCGGCTACTTGACAGAATTTTACTCGGTACTTAAAAAGTTGAGCTTTAATCCGTGGCTCATTTTTCGGTGCTAAGGAAGAACGCCGTATGAACATTCGAGAGTTGCCAAATTTCCTTTGATAAAGCACATAATTTTGACAGCATTCATGCATATTTTTCCTCGAACTTTTCAGATATTTTAGATTAAATTGCGTACAAAACTGTCTGTAAATTTTGGAAAATAATACTCACAATTTTCCCTGTAAATTCGGTTTTCATTGGAAGAAACTTGGCAACGTCCAAAGGCTCATACGGCGTTCTTTCTTAGTCCGGCAGCATTAATGGCGCTGCATTTCGCTCAGGATTTGCTGTATCTGCAAACGCAGAGCTCTCGCCCCCTCGCCATCATTTTTTTTTCTTTATCCTTTTTTTACAGTACCAAGTGCCAGCTCGCAGACTTTATACGGCTTAAGAATTAACCAATTTACGTCATAGACTGATAAATTGACTGAAGTTAGTTAATCTGCCTTTCATTATGAGTCGTATGAAATATCAGGGGGCTCCACCCCCCGGCCGGAATGTGGCCCTCTCATTAAACTACGAATCCTATTGAAATGCGTATGTAGACTTCTTTCTTAATGGCTTTCACGCCTTTTTCAGTCGCTTGTGTTCGGAGGCTTCGACGGATCTTGAAAGCCAGGAAAAGTGGAAAATTTTATACCGTCCGTTTCTTCTAGCGTTTTAAAGTCGTCAGAGCAAGCTGCAACACGAACTTGAGGTCAGATAGGTGTTTTTTTATCCGTAAAAAAAAACGTTGATTTAATCGTCTACTGTTTCACGAAGACGTCAGTACTCTATACTTCCGTTACATAATGTCCATCGCCTAGCTTCACCTGATCTCACATTTTTCCATTCGAAGTTTATATAGTAAGCATAAATGTACGGTGATTAGCTATGGCTTGACAGCCTCTCTGTGGCTCTTCTTTGAGTTCCACCAATGCCATCGCTCCAAATTCTGACCGAATTGTTTAGTAGCTCGCGGCATGAAAGCATAAGTAATTTATGCTTTGACCAAGCCATGACATTTCGTCAATGTGAAGGCAAAGGAACAACTGAGCAGTAAATCGACCTTCGTGAAATTTCAATTCATCACTCGCAAAATTTTAACGCGGGATTTAATATCGTTTCTCCTACAGGTAGGTATAGCATTTCAATCAAACAATCTGAAGCAACAATTAAGTAATTATAACAGCCAGGAAAGTTTTCGCGGAAGGAAACAAATAGTTTCTAAGTATGCGCTGCCGAAAACTATTATGCCAATCAACAGGTCCAACATAATAGTCTTCCTTATAACCTCTCTATTCGGCCATGATCATTTTAATATTTAATAAACATTTGTGTAAAACGGTTCCAATGAAGGGATTTTGATTTGTAGACCAGCAAGCAGAATCGAGATGAGATCTCACTTCTTCTCCTCTCCTAGAATTCCACTTCCAAGCCAAATACATATGCGGATCTGGAGGGTATGGGGTACGTACCCCCTTTCGCCCGAAACAAATGAGGAGCAAAAGGGAGAAAAGAAAGAAGGAAGGAACGGATGAAAGAGAAATGAAGGACGCTTAGATTCTGCAATTAGTCATGACGAATTTATTTCAAGCCACGTATTAAATGCTTTAAAATTTTTAAAATTTTAGGGGACCTCTCCGGACCCGCATCCAACTCCCCTTCCCCCTTCGTTCGAACTGTCTGGATCCGCCTATGATCCAAAATTCTTTTGTGACCTAACTTTTTTCAATTGTTTGTGATTGTCAACTGTAAAAGGGTCAAACTTCGCGAGATGTCCACATCAAAATTTGCAGTTTTAATAAAAGAAAAATTTATGTCCGACTCACTGGTAAAAAAAGTCGCTTGGATCTAGAGTCTAGACTCTTAATAACATTAACAAGAAAAAATACTCTTGATTCAATCCGATTTTTCTTTGATTCGAAGAGCCGAGCCTCTTGATTTAGGCGAATTTTCTTTTAATTCAAAAGAGTATTTTTTCTTGTCAATGATTTTAAGAGTCTAGACTCTAGATCGAAGCGACTTTTTTTCCCAGTGCTTCTCATCGATTGGATCCACTGTGAGCGGTGCTGAACGTCCACCTAGACGAAGTTTCACCGGCTAGTCGCGGCTCCACATATCCGGAGATGACGGAGGCAGTCGGCCAGCGATCGGATCCGAGTGGCTCACCCTAACCTCAAGCTCCTTTTCTGCCGCGAGTCGCGAGTCGCGCTCGTGGAATCGGGCCAGACGCAGTCGAGATAGCTGCAATGGGTTTTTTCCACTCGGTGGCCGGTGCCGCCGCGGGCTCGCCTCTCGCGCGTGCAACAAGTGCGAGCGGTGACAAGCAAGCGCGAACCCGCGAATCCGTACTAGTTGAGCCAATCGACGCTCGCCCGGCCCCCCTCCCCCTCCCCCTCACCCCGGGCGGAGGCGCCCACTTGTTGATCTTCCCTCGCCCGCCCTCGCCTCGCCGCGCCGCGCTTTTCGCCGTTTTCCGTTTCCCGTTTTCCGCGGGGTGAGCCCGGTTACGGAAGTTCAGTAATTACTGAGATTGACTCGTCCTCACTCGAACCCCCTCGACCTCGGCGGAGAAAGTTGGGCCGCAGAATTTGGGGCTGAAACAAAGCCGTTTCTTTTCGCTTTCGGCTCGGCGGGACTTCTCTCGAGCTCGCCGCGCTGCCTTGCTGAAGAAAAACAGTGGAAGAGCGTACGGACAGGGTTGCCACGGTCAGAAAATACCGGGAAAAGTCAGGGAATTTTAAGTCAGGATATACCTGGAAATTTCAGGAAAAATGACGAAAGTGAATTTCGAATCGAAAGTGAAATTTGAATATGAATTCACCTTTATTAGCTTTCTAGGATGGATTTGACGTTTAGAACCATAACTTTTGCCTGTAAACTATTTCAAACTATGTCTCTTAATCCATGTGGTATATTTTTAATTGTCAAGGAAATTAGGGAAATGTCAGGGAATGTCATACTCTAAATTTTGTGGCAACCCTGTACGGAAGTTGCTAAATGGACCGCGTATAGGAACCAAGCCACATCAGCTATTGCCAAATTTAACTGGGCAATTTAAATTTTTACGAGAGAACGTCTGTGCGAATTCCTTTGAAGATTTTAGGAATTTGCCTCGTACCATGTAAAAAATTCACTGAATTTTGCAGGATAATCCGCCCAATCGTTCTCATGTGGAAAATTAAATTGCCCCACTAGATTTGGCAACATCTAATGTGGCTCGATTCATTTCTGCTCAACGTGATCCCAATATCTTCCGATGAAACATTTCATTTTGGGGAAAGTTATGACCATATTTCATCGATATGTTCATGTATTCTTAATCAAATTTTAATTAAAATTTCGTGGAAAATTCAGAAGTTAATATTCCTAAACTGTCTGAAAAATCCAGTTTTTATAAAAAGAAATTTGGCAACCTGCGAAAGTTCATTCGCCGGTTTTCCATACAGTGAGACAGTCAGGGTTTCCGCCTTAATCATTGTGTCTGGTCGTCGCTTGGCTGACATAAGGGCGTAACTACATTCTGCAATGAGCCCTGTCTTCCATACAATTCAATGCTTTTCCGGGCTCATCTCGATGTGTAGTTACGCCCTTATGTCAGCCAAGCGACGTGGTGTGTGCTCGAGTAGGGTCGCCGTTCGACTGGAAAATTCGTAGCCGACAGGAAAAAGGGAAAGCCTGGTAACCAACGCCAGGAGGAAGTAACTTCGTGCTGTCCGCTGAAAAATTTCGTCGAGAGTACAGTTCTTAAGGAAAATGGAGGCAAAATGCCTTTGCCACACAGAACCACTATTTCTTGCTCAAAGAAAAAATACTCTCGATTCAATCGGATTTTTGCTTTGATCCAAAGGAAATCTCCTTAAATTAAGAGGAATGGATCTCGATTCAATTAGAAAAATCCAATTGAATCGACAGCATTTTTCCATGTCAAATCTTTCAACACGGAGAAAAAAACTCGTGCGTCGGACCCGAAGTTTAGGTCATATGGATCTCTGAAGTTTTCAGATTGAGCATCTGAACACTTTAGGTCTAGCTGCCGAAGTTCGGATCCCACATCTGAAACTTTAGTTCTTACGTCTGAAGTACTTCGGTTCTCACATCCGAAGTACTTCGGTTCTCACATCCGAAGTACTTCGGTTCTCACATCCGAAGTACTTCGGTTCTCACATCCGAAGTACTTCGGTTCCCACATCCGAAGTACTTCGGTTCTCACATCTGAAGTACTTCAGATGTAAGAACTAAAGTTTCAGATGTATGATCCGAACTTCGGCAGCTAGACCTAAAGTGTTCAGATGCTCAATCTGAAAACTTCAGAGATCCATATGACCTAAACTTCGGGTCCCACGCACGAGTTTTTTTTCTCCGTGAAGAGTCTTGACCCTGGATCCAAGAGACTTTTTTCCAGTGAACACTGGTAGTACAATACTGCCGCACTAAGGAAGAACGCCGTATGAACACTCGAGAGTTGCCAAATTTCCCATGTTAAAACATGTATTTTTGACAACATTCATGCATATTTTTCCTTGAAAGTTTCAGATATTTTAGATTGAATTGCGCACAAAATTGTCTGAAAATATCGGACTATATTATTCAGAATTTTCTCAGTAAATTTCGTTTTTATCGGAGGAAACTTGGCAACGTCTGAAGGCTCATACGGCGTTCTTCCTCAGCACGGGATAGCGATATCAGCGATAAGCGCGGGAAGAGATCATTCGAGAACGGAACGCTGAGTACAGTGCATCTTGGTGCATCGCGCGGAATTAATTACGTGTGCATCTCGCGATGGCGTCATCGCCTTTAATTTGCGCCGCCGGCCTGGAAGTTTAGGGTTACACGCCGCCACCGGTGCCGCCAACGCACCTGCGCGGTATCTCTCGGATGCAAGCGATGCGCCACGCTCAGACAAGATGACCCCCGACGATCCCGACAACTCGGCTTACAATTAGTTGGACGAAAATCGGGGAAGTAGGTCAGTAGTTTACGCCACCTGATTTCCCTCCTCCAGCCGGTTATTTTCCGGGGAACGCGCGCCGTGCCGCAATGACGCGACGCGCTGAAAATGATGATGAGCACGTTTTGAGCGCCTGACAGATCGTTTGGAAATAGTTCAATCAGGGATCTCGTCCAACAGGGGTGCTAATTTATTGTTCATGATTCCGGGGTCCCTCGGTGAAATGCAAATCATGGAGGTGCCCTGAAATGTTTAGAGGCTGCAAGTTTTCTTCCTCTTCCTCTTCTTCTTCCTCTTCTTCTTCTTCCTCTTCCTCTTTTTCTTCTTCCTCTTCCTCTTCTTCTTCTTCTTCTTCCTCTTCCTCTTCTTCTTCTTCTTCTTCTTCTTCTTCTTCTTCCTCTTCCTCTTCCTCTTCTTGTTCTTGTTCTTGTTCTTCTTTTTTTTTAAGGTTTTCAGATTTTCAACACTTGTGGAATAATACGGCTTCACATATTGCAATAATTCATTTCAACAACTTTTGACTGATGCCTTGTGTTGAGCTTTTCGCGAAAACCCAGCGTGTTGCAGAAAATTGCGGAGGCCTCCCGGAAAATTTTGGAAGCCTAGAACCATGTGCACCCTTGTCGTCAAATGCCCGTAATCATTCAAGCATTGAAAATTCAGTCGAATCAGTTCGAAGATCAATTGAAGTCTGAAGAGAGGTTTAGAGAGGTCAATTTGATAGAGGTTTTGTGCCGATTTTTGGATTTGACCCAAGAACTTGGAGATTTTTCATTTTCGTTTAATCGGTAGTAAATAGTCGATTGAACAGTCGATCGAAATTTTAACGATCAATTAATTAATCGAATCGAAAGGCATTTGATCAAAAAATGATGAATTAATTCGAACAGCTAAAGAAATGCAAGTAGGTCGATCGATTTTGCATATTATTCCGCTAAAATTTTTCAAAGGCACTCTCTTACGCCAATTTATACGGGCGCATTGTGGCGCTTTTTTTTAATTTTCTGAAACAACCAATGTCATAGCTGCTCATGTCAAACTGTCAAACTGTTCATAGCTTCTTCCAAAAATGTGTTTCAAAACGGTCGTTCACCGAAACTTCAACAATGTTAGGGGAAATTAAAGTTACGTTCTCGGATAATCCGGAATCAAGGGATTTAGTTCCTATACATAAAAACCCCGGAAAACATTGATCAGGATCGTATGCACCGTTATTTTTGCATTGCCAACGGCAAAAAAACTTTTCCCTCGAATCTCTTTTCATAACCCATGACTCATATCCAGCAGCTTTAGAGGCCTTTTCCGAAGAACACTTATCCCGATGGAAATCCGTACTGCGCAGTTGAAGTGCATTGTTGCCGCGGCATACGGCGCGGCGTAGAGATACATGAAACCCAACCGGAAACCGATTGCTGCTACGGGTGTCAAACGAAACGGTAACGATGGACGTTGGTCTGGTTTTTGTAGAAATCATTCGAACATGACGTCGTTTTCCGTACGACGAAATGTAACTACATTCTAAGCTTGCAAAATGGACTCCAAAAATTACATATTTTACAAGAGCTTACCTGCACTGGAAAAAAAAAAAAACACGTCGGATCTAGACTCTTGAAAACATTGACAAGAAAAAATACTCTTGATTCAATCAGATTTTTGCTTGAATCAAGACGAAATCCGCTCAAATTAAGTGGCTTGCTTCTTGATTTAAGCTAGATTCGATTGAATCAAGAGTACTTTTTCTTGTCGATGTTTTTAAGAGTCTGGACTCAAGATCCAATGTGTTTTTTTTTTCCAGTGTGTGCAATTTTTTCCCTTTCGTCTGATTTTTGCGTGATATCAGAGGACTAATCAGTGAAATTTTCAGTCATAAATGCTCAAGATTCTCTATTTGCTATAAATGAGAAATTTGGCAACATTGAAATTCAGTTACGTTCTTTCGTGGGGAGAACAACGATGAGTCGCCGCAGTCGCGAGGTACGTTTCCATAGGCAGCGCGCGACGCTTAAGTCGGCCGCGCGAAACTGACCGGAGCTTATTAATGTAAGCGTCTAAGCGGGTGCAATGTAAGGTGCAATGGTTTTAAATCTGTCCGTTGACACTGGTAAAAGCAATTCGCTTGGCTCACGTTTATCGTGGCCACGGGTAGGTTTAAAAGCGGGACCGCGCGGTTGACTTTCCGTCGCGCACCGCCCGTGAAACCGTGGCTTGAGATTGCCGCCGGCTTAATTACCGCCGGCTGCAGGCAAAAAGCGCCGGGCGAAGTCATCGTGCATTTGCATTGACGTGCAAGAGCTTTTCAATTTCGCCACAAGCGTCGACGTGTCTGGTGATTTTCCGAGCAGAGCCGGTCCTGATGCATCGTTCCGAGAACCCTCCGGATGGATTTCTGGCCATAAAAAAGTAAAACTCGTGAACTTAAGCTTCAGCATTTTTCTCCAAATAAGGTATTCACACTCGGAAAAAAAGAAAAAAAAAAGAAAAAAAAGAAAAAAAAGGGGAAAAAAACATTGGATCTAGAGTCCAGACTCTTGAAAACATCGACAAGAAAAAGGACTCTTGATTCAATCAGATTTAAGCTTATATCAAAAGGAAATCCGCTCAAATTAAGAGGCTTGGTTCTTGATTTAAGCTTGAATCTGATTGAATCAAGAGTACTTTTTCTTGTCGATGTTTTTAAGAGTCTGGACTTTAGATCCAATGTGTTTTTTTTTTTTTTCCCAGTGCACCTATGGTCTTTGCACCTGTTTTTGCAGCCGTTGCCTTTTTACCCCCCAAAACCACTATTTTACCGCCTTGTTAATTTTTACCCTGTCTATTAGTCTACCACTTTCCCCGGGCTTTGGTGGGTTGAAATGAATCGTATTCGATAAGTGGTTCGATGTATCGTTTGGTTCAAAACTATAGAACATGACCCCAAACAAAACATTTTAGATTTAAGTTGGAAAAACTGAAAATGAGAAAACTCCCAACAATTTCACTTTTCATTGCCATTCGGTACTCAAAATTATTAAAAATCTATCACATCACAAAAGACCCGTTCCTTCAGATTTCTAAATTAACTTTTGAAGATGTGTTTACATTTTTGAACCCATCGATATCGATACAACTCCACCTGTTTGATGTATCGAATACGATCTATAATCTGAGTTTTTTTATCTCGCTCTTTTTTGCGAGCTTCCACTGACAGGAAACTCAACCGCTGGTCCGATTCGGTTAGGCAATAGGTTTAGATCATACGACCACTATCGTAGGATTCGCCGGGGAAAGATACGTCGATTTTGATGCAAACTGCGCAGTAGCATCGTGGCTCACTGCAGCACCGTTAAAGCACCATAAATCATTCAAATGAAAAGGAGTTCATCGTCTCGCGTCCACACTCGGAATTGTCCCGTGTTTTTATTTCGAAAAAAATCCAAGTCGAAATAAAAAGAGGAGAAAAGCGGTGCGGCCGCGCGATGCCTCCCGCCGCTCAGCCGCGTCCTCATTATCGAGTCAACTTATTGACTTTAAAATCCATTTCGGCGTCTGTTCCATTTTGCATAAGTAAATTTTTCGTGCTTAGACTGCCTTTTTAAGATTTCAACCTGGAAACGTGTCGAGGGGTTTAGCATACCTGATTTATTGTAATAGTATGTAGATGAATCTATGATATAAATTTGTTCTGAATTTGTAAAGTCTCTCATCTAGCCTTACTCACTGCTTACATTTTCTTTACTTTTTCCTTTAGCGGTTCAATGGCCTTTTATGGCGTTTCTCTTCGCTCGGTTTTTGCAGTTTTTTCAAAGTTTTTATGCAGTTTTCCATTCGTCCTCTCAATCTTGTCAGTTTTCTGTCCTTTTTGCTCTTTGCCACTTTTTTGTACCGCAAATATACGTAATTTGTCATCACCCGACGTTCATTTTTGTAATTTTTTCAGTAAGGCCTCATCTGCATACAGACTTTTTCCTCCTTCTTTAAATATCTTCACTGTATGATGGCCATGTTTCTCTTTCTCTCTCTTTTCCTAACGGCATATTTTCAATTATCGGGAGAAAAACTCGCTCATTATCACTGCAATAGTTCCTCACATCAAGTGACTTGCATTTGCTTTTCTTTCTTCATATACTCCAGTTTCTTTGTGAGCTGTATACATATCTAACTGCTTTTTCATTTTTATTCGAACAGTTTTGCCTACCCTGATCGATGCAGTCTCCTTTTATTCCAGTTTTCCTTTTCGTCGCTCATAATTAATTCCCAGCCACGAGCTTAAGAAATCAGTTCTTCAAGAATCAGAAATTTTTCTTCCGTTTGGGTTTTTCTCTCAACTTTTTCCTTTAATTTTTTTCGCAGCGCACATACGTAGAACACATACACGGTAGGTATTTTTAAATGGTTTTAATGCGTCGAGAAAGGGCATTGACCTGACGGGAGATCACCGTTGACTGAGAAAAATCGGGTCATTTTTTTTTTTTCAATCTATTTTTGCCAGGAACGCTCCATGACACATCGCAACCAACGTGTTTCCTAGTACGCATTACGAATATCGCAAAAAAGTTTAACTATCCACCGATTTCCGCTCACATTTAAGCACACAGCGCGTAACTATTGAAAGTGCAGTGCCCTGCCGTGCTAAGATAAAACAACATATGAACTTTCAGACATAGCCAAATTTTCATTGATATTAGACAAATTTTCAAGGAATGAGAAACCTGTGAATATTTTTCTTTCCATTGTGCAGATAATTTTATTCGCAATTCAATCTCAATCACCTGAAAAATTGAAGAATAAGGAAAACTAATAGCAATCCTCAAATTTTAGCATTTTATTTTAGTAAATTTGATAACTCTTGAGTGTTCATACGGCGTTTTTCTTGAGCACGGTAAGGCAGCTAAAATACCTATCTACGGGAGAATATTGCCATCTCTGTGCCGCTCTCTTATTGGTTCATCAGTTTTAGGCTACCATGGAGCTCCAAAGTTGGTCCAACGTAAACAAACCCGACCCAGAGGAACACGTATTATCAACTGAAAAATGACTGATAATCACACTCAAAGCTCAATTTTCGGCAAAAATATCCATCAAAGTTCGATCAATTTCTCAATTCAGCAGTTGGATGTAAAAAAAATTCCATCTGATCCAAAATCACATCTAGAACTTTTTCGCCATTTTGTTTGTTTACATTTGGCCAAACTAGGAGCGGAGGTGCTCGGGTTTGTTTACATTGGGCCAGCTATGGGGCTCCATGACAGCTGACCAATCAGAGAGCGGCACACTTTTTCTGTAGTAAAATAATTGAAATGGCAATACTCTCCCGTATACAAGTACTCTAGTTTTTCCTGAGCGCGGCAAGGCACCTACGCAGCTCTACGGCGGTGGGGTAGTCGCTGCGCAGTTAATTACTCGTAGAATCCGAGCTTGTAATCAATAAGACATTTGTCGAGCTTCGTTGTGAGTACTAAAGGTAAGCGCAAGGACTGGTGTGGGAGAGGGAGAAGCGGTCGTGCGAATTTTTTCTGCCTCTGCAGAATTTGAGAGCTTTAAAGCTGTTGAAATCGACGACGAACTTGGTGAAGATAAATTTAGACGTCCCCCGCGCGCGTCGCAACTGCACCGACCGATAATAACCGCGGACCGGCTAAGTCAATTTATAGGGTTACATTGTTGACATTTTGGTTAGACGCGTACGAAAAGAGGGGAACAAATCCACGAACATCTTAGAAAACCAATATTAGTGTCAATTTTACAATATACCTACACATGGCAGCCAATGGCGTGATATGCTTTGCCATAGATTGATCTGCCATTTAAACCTTTGGAAAAGAATCGATGAATATAGGTTTTGCAAGGAACACCGTAATCGATTCTTTATCATTGCTTCAAATGGCGATTTATCGATAATCGATCATTCACGCCTTGCCACTGATGGAAGTCGTGTCATAGTTTTCGACCTAGCAAAGCAAGTAGGAAGGGAAATATTAAAAACCTATACATAAAAATACCTGAAATTACACAGGTCTCAAAGTTAACTTATACAGAGCTCAAAAAGTTTCTCTGTAGGTTATCAGGATTTTACTCCAAGTGAGGCTGTAGAAGGTGTAGATTTCCTTTCGGAATTACTGACGAAGCCGTCAGTATTCACATTGATGTAATAGATTTTACAGATAAGGCGCATAAGTGCAGTTTTTTTTTTAAAAAAAATTGAGGTATTAATGATCACAAATAAAACTCGTCACAAAGTTTATATTCTTAGACAAAATCACACCTATAACCCAACTATTCAGCATCAAGTAGTGACTTTGAACTTTCTCACCGCTACATATAAGGTTCCATGTAATTTTGAAACTTAACACCCGTATTTCTCGAAATCGCAATAACTGCACTTATTCGTCTTGCCCTCCAAGCCCTTCACTCGAGGACAAGCATAGAAATACTCGCTCTCAAAATAAACTTAATTGTTTATTATCATTTCTAAACTTAAATTTTGCGCGCACGGTGAATTTCCGCCGTAGGCACTTTCCCTGAACTCCTGAAGGACCGGGTTTGACGTCTCCGAACGTGGCGTTGTAAATCCCTTCGTCCCTTGACACAGTGCCGCGCTCATTAGCATATTTTCAATTAATATAATTGATCTGCGTTGACGCGTCTCATGCAGGCCGTTCTTTCTCGCGTCCCTTCGCCCTCCCGATTGATTTTCGCGGGTCTAAAAATACCCCCTCTTCCAGGTAGCGCCAGGAGAGGAGTTGCATTTTTCTCCGGCGATTGATTGCATAATTCTCACCGCGGAGAATCGCACTCCGCTCAAGGGCATTCGCGTCGTTGTGAAGTTTCCGTCTCCCGGCTAGGCCTCAAGCTCCTGGACTTGTGCTTTTAACATCGTCTACGCATCGAGACACACCTCCAGTAGCCGCGACGACGATCTGAATATCAAAACAGAGACAGAAACAAAATAGACTCGATAACTCCTGCGCTTCAGCTCTAATCTTCATGAATTCACAGGGTTGCTACAGTCAGGGAATGCTGGAAAAACCGGGAAATGTCAGGGAATCTGTAAAAGTCAGGGAAAATTACGAAATTTTCTGGGAAAAATTGTAAAGTCGCCTTCATTTGCTTTCTATTTTTCCATTTTAAGCTATTACTAACGTGTTCATTGCGAACACCCTTTTTATCGATCTTTTTCCAGGTTTAAACGATAGTTCAATCGATATATCGCAAAGCACGCTACGCCACTGTATAATGGGCTTGACGTTTCAACCTGAAAATGTCTCTAATTATTAATCATTGGCCTGTGTCACACTATCAAAACTAGCCATCAAAATATCAAGGTCAGGTGTTGTGATTGGCTTATTCGATGACTTAGACCAATCACAGCACTTGACCGTGACATTTTTATGGAGTATTTTGATAGTGTGACACAGGCTATTAACTTTGTCTAACCATTTGTTATAACCTAAATTTTCAGGGAATTTTAGAAAAACGCGTCAGGGAAATTAGGGAAATGCCAGGGAAACTCATTTTCTAAATTCTGTGGCAACCCTGAATTATTCATAATCCATAAGAAAAGTGACGAGCTGAAACATTCGAGCTGCAAACTGAACGGTTCGCGCAATTTTCAGCATCATTGATGAGATCTAATTTAGGTTCTTCAATGCGCAATGCCTCCATGGCGACGTGTGACAACTGCATACCTAACACTTGCTCGGCAAACAGCTAAGCTCGTTGCTCATCAATCATCGTTGTTGAGTGAAGTTGAGTGTCGTTGCCCAACAGAATACGTTTCATGACCGGGAATGTCTGCCCAGCCCGTTTAAACGCTGGGATAGCAAGCGGAGAATGTCCTGAGTATTTCATCTCTGTATCAATGAGTGCAAAGGCGATCAAGAATAAGAGAGGTATCGCATAAGGCGCGACAACATTGAGAGTTGATCAAAGGTCATCAGCCTTACAGCTTCATACCAATTGAACCGCTTTGAGCTAAAAATCCCAGACACGATGGGAAACCCTATCCTTCTGGATTCTTCGTGCCTGGTGCAGTCCAATGGTCAACGTCCGCGACCCTGCCTTTCGTTGCTTAATTTTCTCGTTTTGTACCATGAAGGGTTACTGAGTGAACTAAAATTCTTCGCTAACGTATACAGAGTTTGTATTTTATAGCCGAAAGTACTTCTTCATCTCATTTCCTTCGCTCCACTCTATGAAGATAATGAACGACAACAACTTATGTACTATTACGTTAATTAATATTTTTAACCTCGAATTTTCGAGGGGAAAAAAATTTCAATTTTTTGACAAGAAACTATTCTACTTGCCAAATTAAACTCGCTAGTCAAAGACAATGACGCCCACTGGTGCAACATAAAAACAAGGGGAACAAAGCAGGTGAAATGTAGGGTTAACATTGATTTTGATTTTTACAATTACTGAAATTCTGGTATAATTTGTGCATGCAGTAGAGCATGTGATTTAAAGGAAAGAAAAATAATCGAATAGTCATTTTGAAACGGTGTGGCTTAAAGAGAGTCCTGTTTCCAGGTTAAGACTCTCGAAAAATCCCTCAATTCTTACAAGTTTTTCCCTCTGTTGCTAGTCTTGCCCCTCCCTCGAATTTCATTAGTTTCTTACGGAAATGTCGCGTCTGATATCAGAAAACCGGTGATAGGCATAGAGAAACGAGGAAATAAGAGTAAAGCTATTGCTGGAAGATTTTAATACCTATTCTTGACTCAACGAGCACTGAACAGTTATCCTTATGATGTGTGTTTGGTTGGGTTTTCCTCCTTTTGATCCGTTGCCTCATCTTGATAGTTGATTCTTTCATTTTTAAAAGGCTTAACAGCCAAATTCATAATGTCTGAAGATTGTGACCGATCAAAAAACCTTAGATCTAAGAATATTTTGTGCTATATCGTGCTAGTATCTATGTAGGGAGAGGATGGACATGTTTGTAATTTTGAGTTAAGTCATCAAGCTTTTAGGGCCCCAAAAGGCAGCCAACCTTTCAATTCAAATTATCCAGAATAATTTATTATCATAACGTTACGACCCGACGTTCATAAAACACATATTTGACTTACTTTTTGCATGAATTTACTCAATTTTGCGGAAGAATGCTCGGGCATGAACATTCTTTGCCATCTTAGTTTTATTTTGAAATCCGAAGATTCGTAGTGACTTTTTTTGTGTTAGAAGGATACGCTGCCCTTTTGGGCCCTAAGAGCTCCATATTTCGAAATGTCCGTACTCTTCCTAGATGGTGCTGATGGTGGATGGTTGGATTGTGGTGATTCGATAGTGGTTCGATGTATCGATTGGTCCGAAACAACAGAACAAAACCTCAAACAAAGTTTTCAAGATTTAAGTCGGAAAAGCTGAAAATGAGAAAATTCCTAACAATTTCACTTTTCATCGCCATTTGATACTCCGAAGAATAAAAAATCAGTCACAAAAGACCCGTTCCCCCAGATTTCTGAATTGACTTTTGAGGCTATTATTTGAACCAATCTATATCGATACAACCTCACCTTTTCGATGTATCGAATACAATCCATTGGTGCTGTAGTGCTTAGGCCATTCAAGAGACAGATTTTGAAAAATCGCCCCCTGCTTTCCTCTCGACTTTTTTTCACTTCTCGTGTGCGTCAAAATGATTTCGCCCTCTTTTCTACCGGTTTCAGGGTTTTTTTCTCAATTCGGACGAGCTACTTTTTTCTGCCCGAGACGTCTAGCTCGGGGTAAAACGGACAGAGTAAGAAAGAAGGCCAACCTGCATCTTACTATGAGTCCCTGCGACGGAGCTTTCAATTCCGAGTCTGGGCTCACGCCGAAATTGAGACGAGACTACTCTCGCTTTCAGCGCTATCCAAGTCGGATCATTCCTCGCGGACACACCCATTTTCCCTGTTAATTTATAACCGCGATACGAGCCTTTGACGTTTAAAATGGTAATCTAGTCGTGCCTCTGCTAATCCAAATTCGCATGCCTTCTTTCCCCATTAAATGAGCCTACGTTTTTTTCCCTTCTAGAATGCGCTGCTGATTTTCCCAAATCGATGGGACAGATTTCCCTCTCTGACAGATTACTGTCTAAAGCTGCCGAATTTCACCTTTTTTAAACCATTTTCTCTCTAGAATTCACAATTCGTACGTTGTCGGGAAGCGGGGTGCCAGCAAATTTGTAAAAATCAGCTCTTGCTTATTTTCGTGTCATTTCTTTTTAATGAGAGGATTCTTATCGCCGCTTTCGCTACACAAATGCCCCACAAAAGCTCTCGTTTTCCCAAAGGGGGGGAGGGGGTTCTAAGGGGTTCTCATTCTTCTTTCTGGTTGGTAGCTGACCTGGGAAGTGTCTTGCAAAAAATTCAAATTTTAATTTTCCTTGTCACGCAAACCCCAGCAATACTACCCCTTTGAATTTGTATTTTATTTTGTACTTGAAATGTGCGAAAAGTTCATCAGTTTAAAAGCATGATTTTATCAAGTTACGCATTCCCCCTCCCATTCCCCACACAAACTTAATCTCTCATACAGTATCGGGTATTTGAGATAAAAAAAATGAAATAAAAATAAAAAATGTGATTTGCAAGTAGTACTACTATAGTTGACTCATTTCCTGCCTGAGAAAGATAACACCCATACAATTGAATCTTCATTCCGAATAAGTGAAGTAAATAGATGACGAGCCTCTGTTTATACCTGTTCGGTATTACGTAGCAATGCGCCTTATATTTACGGTAGCCCGAGTTTATTTTTATTTCGATTAACTAGGTGAAATTTCGTCGATATTCGGACATAAGGCGTAATGATTGAAGTGTTTAATACTGTTGATTGATCATTTATCTCGCTGCCGGTTCGCGGAGTGGAGTGAATTACTGCGCAGTTCTCCGCTCAAGTATCTCTCTAATGTTTCGCACATTAGGCTCGAAACTCCTGTTATTACAGCTGCAAAGCTCCGTGATTGTCGCCAAAGCCAACGAGTGACTGCCTGTGTCAGCGACTCGGATCTGTTCGGACACGTGGGTGTACGCTGTACGGCCGCAGGGCCGCGAAAACCACTCGCTGAATCGCTTCCGAATCCTACTCTGTCAAGATCTTATTTCTCCTCCTCAAACTTCTTCTCCCTGTCATGATTTAGTCTTCACCAAGAGAATAAAATGAAGGATATATAGGGCGATTCAGCACTGGAAAAAAAAACACATTGGATCTAGAGTTCATACTCTTAAAAATATTGACAAGAAAAAATACTCTTGATTCAATCAGATGTAAGCTTAAATCAGGAACCAAGCCTCTTCATTTGAGCGGATTTCCTTTTGATTTAATCTGATTGAATCAAGAGTCCTTTTTCTTGTCAATGTTTTCAAGAGTCTGGACTCTAGATTCAATGCGATTTTTTCCAGTGAGGGTAAAACGGCCAGACTTGCAGAAGTCGAAACACCCCCAAATCCTCTCTTTAAATTGAAACTTCAATTTTTTTAGATGAATTTTGAATTCAAGGCGTAAAAATATAGGGGATTATTGATTTCCATGAGATTTGGTTCGCAACCGTTGTCAAAATTTAGGAATAACGATTTACCTCCCAAAATTTTGGGGGGCCGTAGCTTCCACTGGGGGCACTATAGGAAAGAACTTTAAATAACAAATCAAGTCTTATTTTGACACACAGAACACGCTCCTGCAGTCTGGCTGTTTAACTCTGGATCACCCTGTATTCCCCATGTTCGCGGTGAATCACTTTACCACGACAGCTGCCAGGCATTTTTACGAAATGCTGCATTCCGGTTCAAGGGCTTCATTTCAGCTGACTTTTAGGAGAGCGCAGCAGCTAAACCGAGCCATCTCCTGATTTGCCCTGAAATTAATCAAATATTCCCAAAATTAAACCTTAAAAGGTATGGGAAGAGAGACCGCATTGCCTCATTTACCCTCTCAAAATTACGTCCTGGTTTTTGTTCTTTCATAAAAGGTTTAAATTTCGGTATTTTATCCAAATATCCCGCCCACGTCATCATAAATTATTTTCAAATTTTCAGTTGGTGATCTATAAAATTTCAGAAAGTTGAAGAGGTCTTTAAAAGTTTACCAACGCTTTAATTTTTATTACGTTCTCGTTTCTAACTTGAATCTTGTGACTTATTTTGAAAACTTTATTTTTATTCAATCGCGCTGCTTAGACTCTCAGACCCGGATCTTTGCGAACCTCGCCTAATCGATTATCCCACCCGACTTCTGCCGGCTTTTCCCGGTTTCCAGCGAGCATTTGTCAGCCAGGTGAATCTGCGACTGAAAAAAATACGCGCTCTACAACGCGCCGCAACGGAAGGTGCGCAAATTGAGGAGCAATTACGTAAAAAAATGAATCGGCCGTGCTGAACCGAAGCGGCAACGGGGGGTTCCACGGCGACGTATTGCGTCGCAGTAAAGTAATGATGACGTCACAAGACGTCAGTAGGAGTCGACCCGTCTCTCTCTCTCGCTCCCACGACCGCGTCCCTCGCGCTCGCTCTCTCTCTTGCCCTGCCTCCTCCCCCCTCCCCATTTTCTCACGCTTCATTTTCGCGGGTGCTCCATCGGCGGTGCCGTTTTTCCTCTTTCGCCGCTAGACCGCCTCCCAGGTGAATTTTCGTGTGAAAGTTCGGAGTGATCATTGCTCGCACTGCGGAGTTTTCCCTGTAATTTAGAGGCCGTTCTTGTATTATGCAAGCTGTTTCAGGGGAAGGAAGTGATTCTGAACTTGTATCAAGGGTGGGGGTGGGGGCTGAGCCGAGTCTTACGTAAACTTTTTATTTTAAAATTCTAGATGAAGAACCCACCGAAAATAATTTTAATAGCTGAATATTTTTCAGGCTTTTCCGTTTTTTGGCAAAATAAGGATGGAGTGGGAAGGGGAGGTGTCAAAAAGACAGTTAAAATGCTTTACGTATCACTTAAAATCCTTCAGAAGTACACTTTCCTAATGTACTCAAAATCGCTAGGGTGTTCTTGGTGATACTAATTGCGAACATTTTCTTAGAATCATTTTTTATTGTACTCATATGCTCGGATAGAGTCCTTAGACTTTTTGCACGCATTGGGTGCTAGTTTGGTGAAAATCCGCTATTTTGCAGTGCTTCAGGTTGGCAGCATATTGAGAATGTTTAAAATTTTCATTTTGAAAATTAGTTTTGATAACCAGGACATTTTTTTTCAAATTAATTAGTCGTATGTGTGCGTTGAAAAAAAACCCATATTTTTCAGGGTTATTATTTTTATTTATTTATTTTTCATTGCTTGAAAGATGGTCTTGATATGGAAAATCTGTAGCACGTAAATCAGGAAATTTCTCTCATCTCAATTTACTAAGTGTTACAGCAACTGCTATTTTCATTATTTTTTTTCTTCTTTTTTTTCTTTAAGGACTGTTTTTATGTTGCATGTAAATTGCTGCCTGTATTTCACATTATTTTTGTATGTTAACTATGTGACGTGACGCCCTTACTATGACCTAAAATTTGTGCGATTTTTAAGATCATTTTTACTCGTAAACCGGCCCATCATGATTTTTTGGCTTCATCCATAGTTTTGACCCTGCCCGCCCTGAATGTGTTCTGGCCAAGCTACTGATAACACCAGACGTTCGAATACTGAAATTTTCTGTCTGAACCGTGCGTTTCACACCAAATAGAAGTTCAGTGAACGACCAGAGGAAGTTTATTTCTTTCTCTCCGAGAATACTCATGGCCCATTCATTTCGGGTTGAAATAGATTCTCGAGACCCGGACTATTTTTAACAGTGACTTATATTCACTCACCAAGCCGAAGCCTGAAAACCCTCTGAAATATGACAAGCCTGGCCGACCGCGACCAGTTGAAGGTCATCTGGGGCACAGGCGCCAAACGCAACGGAATATCCTTACATTACACGGATTCGAGCTGAACTAACAAGGGGAGCTTCCCAAGTGTAACCGGAATTCCGAGTTGAAATTTCGCATGAAGATACTAGAGATGATTTTAGGGATGCCGTATTTTTTTGTTTTTTCGAATGGGGTCGGGAAAGCCCTCAAAAAAAGGGCTAAAGATGCGGAAAAAACGCGTGCGCTAGCGGCACTAGGTAAACATAGGTGATAGAGGCGCTCCTTCCTTATCAGTTCCGCGTGGCCAAACGGTAGCGTGCTCGCCTCGCAGGCGGGAGGTCGTAGGTTCGGATCCTGACTACGGTCCGTAATTTTGTTTTACTTTATGCTTGTTTATTTTTCACTTACTTTATTTTGCACCATTCTCTCCGTAAACCGACTTACAAGGTAAAACACGTAGTGACTGAAGATTTTTACATACCTATGCTGATAAAAACTTGAAGTTTCTCTTGGATTGAAACGTTATATATAATTGAACAAACAAAACACTCTAAAACTCACCAAATTTCGTCGCCAAGCTGAATTTTCGAAGTATCAGTCGAATCTGTATCTATATTTTACTGATACTCCGGGAATTCAGCTTGGCAACGAAATTTGGTGAGTTTTAGAGTGTTTTGTTTATTCAATTATATATAACGTTTCAATCCGAGGAAACTTCGAGTTTTTATCAGCATTTGTAAAAAATCTTCAGTCACTACGTGTTCTACTTCATAAGTCGGTTTGCGGAGAGAATGGTGCAAAATAAAGTAAGTGAAAAAAAAACAAGCATAAAGTAAAATAAAATTACGGACTGTAGTCAGGATCCGAACCTACGACCTCCCGCTTGCGAGGCGAGCACGCTACCGTTTGGCCATGTGGAACTGATAAGGATGGAGTGCCTCTATCACCTATGTTTACCTTGTGCCGCTAGCGCACGCGTTTTTTCCGCATCTTTAGCCCTTTTTTTGAGGGCTTTCCCGACCCCATTCGAAAAAACGAAAAAATACGGCATCCCTAAAATCATCTCTAGTATCTTCATGCGAAATTTCAACTCGAAATTCCGGTTACACTTGGAAAGCTCCCCTTGTAAGTGAATTAAATCGCCATTCGGCATCGACGATTTTGACCGGCGCGTCCTGTTCGGCCTGTGGATTGATTTATGGCTCGTGTAAATTATCCCTCATGAAAAAAAATGTGAGTGGACGCCATCTGACAACGACGACGTCTTCTCGACGTCGGATTCGTTTCGGTTTCATCAGTTCGGAGTGTGAACTAAATTTGGTCATTCAATTGGCACTATGTTGCCCTTTTGCGCTCCGGTGAGAGCCCCTCTCCTTTTTTTTTCGAGCCTCAATTTTTTTTCTTCAGGCGCTGAAAACTTAGCACCTATGTTCGTCATCCCAAAGAAGTGAGACATGCTCACTTAAGATAGAATCCATAGAGAAAAAGACTTCGGTTACATAAACTGAATTTCAATTCATCTGGAACAGTCAAATTAGTTTTGGTAATCGACGTTTTCAATCCTTGGAACTAGGAACCGAACAGGACTTTATAGGTTTCAGGTAACTCAAGTCTTTCGTAAAGGAAAACGAGTTTTCGTAAGGTTTGCTGAAACTTTGGTTGCCTGAACTGAGGTCAGGTTCCTCTGACTGAAAACTTCCATTATTTGCACATTAAAACTGCAGTGTACCTCGATTCGTCGTTTTCCAGACAAAGGAACGTTACTCTAATCCAAGGTTTGCGCAAATTGACTCGAGAAATGAAATTCGTCGGAAAATAAGACTCTACGAATTTTGGTCCAAATTTTTGTTGATTTTTCAATGTAGGTAGTCCGAAGGAAACTCAGTGGCATACTTTTTGTAAAATACAGTTATTTTTAAGCGGGACTTTTAAAAGGTTGAAAACGTCGTTGCGTTCTTTCGTCTGAGAAACGATGGTTTGCGGTATCTCCAAACACTAAGTTGGTTTCATTTTTTATCGGGATGCCAACAAAAATGGTCATTCAGAATGTTTCGACATGCATGGAAATTGCACGGAATCGATGGATGGAAAAATCGCGCAGAAGTTCGCGGACAATAATTAATGATGGAATATTTCGCTAAAAACAACATGAGGCAAGATTTAGTTGCGTCGGAGATCAAGATATGCCTTTCTTCACAATTTTACGTCAACACACTGTAACACTGTAAAAACTAGTCGTGAAGAGAGTGAAGGATTGACGAATTCATTAGACTAAACTGGGTAGATTCCGTATTACGTAACAAAAAAAAAAGCGCCTGGATCAATTCCGAAATGTCCGTAGCTTTCCAATAGATTTTAGAGTAGTTCTCAATGTGACCTTAAAAACTCTTCTCTGTTAGGATGGACCTTTTGTACCACCATATGCCATACCATTTGTATTAAAACGAAATGTTTCACAGCTTTATCATTATCATAGAAAAATGAGGGCGAATTCAGTCCAGAAGAAGCACGACAGAGATTTTAGGTCATTAGACCATGAGGAGCCAAGTTGCACAATCTGAAAAGCATGTTCTTTAACCGAAGATGTCCTCAATTTTTCGTTCGGAAAATGCCGATATGATGTTGACATGATGCTGCGTAGTTACCTTGGTTACCATGATTTCCCTTTTTCTGAAAAACGGCAGAGACGAAGAGTGACCTTTACTTCCGGGAATCCAGCACTTTTTTATAGGCAATTATAATGCAGCAACAGCCATCACTCTTTTTTCGGCTTTTTGACCTACCTACTACCTTCGGGTGTCGTTATGAGCCAAACAAGTCTACCAAACAAAACACTCAACAGGTTGTCATAAACCCACCTCGTGGATAGGTCAACGGTTGAATGTCGGAGTCCCGAAAGTTAACTCCAACACTGCCAAAATACCCATGAAGGGTCTTTCTTCATGTATATCCGTACAGGACATGTTAGTTCTTGCAGTGACGTCATCGAACTACGCACCAATCTGTTTTTTAATCGAAACCGTTCACCTTTTCCCCCGTAACCTCTCTCTTCTCTATGCTGCATCTCCAGCCACGTCCTTATTAACGACGACGACGACCCNGGGGGGGGGGGGGTTCGCGAGCGGCACGGTCCGGAATCGCGATTCGCGATTGGCCGCAGCGCTTGACGCACTCGGCACGGCCGTCTCGCGTCATACGTCACAGCCACCCGCCGCCGCTTGATTATTTTGTCGGTCCGTCGCTCCGCCGCTCCCCGTTTGTTTATTTACGTTTTCAGGTCATTACCTTCGGTCATGTTCGGTTTATTCCACTCCTCCACCCCGCAATTTTTTCGGCACCCCCCGCCCTCTCGCCCCCCCTCCTCACACCCCCGGATGCTAATTATCCTGCCTCCACCCACCTTCGCGTCTGGGCTCCGGGTTCGCCGCGTATTTGCGCTCCTGTCTCGTGCGATTGCGTTCGCTCCGCCGCCGCCGCGCCGGTGAGAGAGGAATTATGACGGAGTTACACGCTTTGACGCTCAGGATCGCCGGGAAAATAATTGCGCAAAATCCGGAAAATAGGAACCTTGATGAGCGTAATAGAATGAAAACTTCTATATTCGATAAAAAAACTGGGTCGGAGATTTTTCAAAAATTGAGGGCACCCTATTTAATTTTTTGAATATTTTTACGAAGTCTTTAGCAGAAAATTCTTGTAGGCCTATTCGCCGTTGAAAATACTCGAAGGAAAATCCGGGATTGTGGGAAACAAATAAATTTATTAAACAGGACGAAAAATTTTTTTTTTTTCTTTCAAAAACTGGGGGTCTACCCTTTCTCCTCCAATAATTAAGGTCCCCTTTAAGAGTTTTTCGACTTCCGATCCTTCTCTGGGGCAGACAATTTTCCAAATCTGCATCAATACTGGAAATAATGTCCTTGATTTTCGGAAATGTAAAGTATACACTAAGTAATGAATAAAATAGAGTGAAACAATTCTACGAATACCGGATCAAACTTTTTTTCAAAAATAAGGGTACTCTCATGTGTTTTTTCTAGCTATTTTTACGAGTTTTCGGGCAGATAATTCTCATAGTTGTAAAAGTAATTCAGTATAACTCAGTTGTAATTCTAAGTTTGATTACCTCAGAAAACTAGCTCTTAATGTTCTGGAAATGTGGAATGGAGCTTAATAAATAAAATTTTAAAAAATGTTGGAAAATTTTTTGAAAGCTGAGTCGCAAATATTTTCTAAATTTAATGGCACTCCTGTGAGTTTTTGGATATTTTCGTGAGCTCAGCAGAAAATAATGGGAAGCTAGATTACCCCCCAAAAAAAATGATCGTTTCAAACACCGGAGGTGTGGAATATAAGTAAAGCAATAAGTAAAATAGAATACATGGACAAATTAATCAAAACGGATCCGGAATTTTTTTTACAAAAATTTGGATTTCGTGATGTACCTATTTCTTAAAGCTGTCAGGTATTCGAAAGAAACACTGTTTATATTATTTTTCTATTTCTATTAGTGAAGTCATAACTGTGGCTGCCACTTCATCCCTCAATTTCTCCCATCTTAACTAAGCATCTCTGAATACAAGAGCATTTGCCTAGCTTTGCTCTTTTCATAAATTTTCCATTTTACCGTAGAAGCGGAACAAGTGAGATATGGCGGTCTTAATTTACTCTAATTAATTTATATTTTTCTTATCTAGCGCTAGTCCTCGTTATTTCTTCGTCTGACCTTCCACCTTGGATTTATTTTAATGCATAGTATCAATACAAGCGGTGTTGTCGGTTTATTTGGCGGTGTTTCCTGGTTTCCGCGCTCAGCAATGGAAGCAACGCATATTTCACTCATGATTCGACAACCTCAAGTACGAGTGAACTCCTTCTCGTCGAATTAACGTGAAATCTAGGCCTGTATCATAGCCACCTCGGCGGATATATTTTTTTGTCCCGCTTGCGTCAATTCTCTTACGCGAGCAAGCTATTTTTCTTAGTTCGACGGGAGCCGGTTCGCAACTTAATCGGTGAACAACTTAATCGAAAGGCCAAGGGAAATTTTAGAGTATTATGAAGGGCTACCTATACCGAAAACTGGTCTGATTCATCAAAAAAAAGCTGCGACTCAGAGAAAAATGGACGTATTTCTACCAAATGGAACTATGTGTTTTGAGACACTAGCCCTAAGGCCCATAAGAATATACGCATGACAGGGCTCACGTCATAATGCACATAATTCCGTTTGATAGAAATACGTCAAAATAAGGCGCCTGAATCATTATTGATTTTCACGAAGAGGGTCATGTGTTGTAAACGAACTTACGAGCACGAAAAGAAAAGTGTCAGGGGAGATCCCCTAAAATTGTGGCGCTATCCCAATGTGTTGTAGTAATACCGCAATATTTGGGTCAGTAAAATAATTTATTGCGGTGCTTCCACAATTGACTGGGGTATTTCCACAATTAATTGGAAATTTCCCTATCATCCAAAGTATAGGGACCAGCGGCGTTTTCAATCAAATCTCTTTTCTTTACTCAAATCCGAAAAAGTGACTTGATGATAGCCAATAGAACGTTATCTTATCCGATTGAGCTTGAAGTATAACACATTTAAGGAGAATCACCGTATTCTCTCTGTTAGCAGGGACGGATTAAGGGGGTGGCCACATGGGCCGCGGCCCATGGCGGCAAATTTTGCAATTTATTTTAATGTAGGTATGAAAAAATATCGGATTTAGAGAAAAAAAATTACAAACGAGAAAAGGCGACAAAATCTCTCATTTCCTGAGAGTATAGTAATTTTTAATTTTGTCGTCTTTCAGTGATACAAGAGACAGCACCTCTAAGTAGTCGAATTAAGAGAGAAACCAAACACGCAATTTGACCTGGAACGGCGCGGCGCAGAGAGCAATGATGACCAGGACTTGAGATGAAAAGGAGAAGCCCTCCCTCGGCACGGCGATCGGCATGTAACACATATTAGCGCCTACAAGACTGCACGAATGCTTCACGCATTGCATCAAACACAGTGCGGTTAGCGTGAAACGGATAGCGCCTGCAAGAATGCATGAATACTTCACGCATTGCGCCATACACAGTGCGATCAGCGTGAAACGCATGGCGCCTACAAGATTGCGTGAATACTTCACGCATTGCGCCAAACACGTTGCGGTCTGCGCGGCGCGGCGGCAGAAGTTAAAATCATTAAACCACATTCATGTTTGTTCTTTCATAATTTTTTTGTTCATTTCTTATGAATGAAAGGCCTTGTCCACACAGAGATATGCTTACGAAACTTTTGCTAGTAGTGTTGACAGGGCATTCCCAAAACATGTGTTCAACACGAGTAAACGCGTCTTATGCACCCCTCCCCCGCTAGGTAAATCCGGCCTTGCCTGTTAGTAGCACTAAAATTTTCAAAAACAAGGTTTCACATTTGAATTCTATGTGTGAATATGACTTAAATCGATAAATTTTCACATGGGCTTCCATTCTCCATTTTGTTAAATATTTTTCCAAAAACCTAAAGTCTGATCATTTTTATCTGAAGAAATTTGGAGGAAAGCTCATGTCTTACCATCAGCATCCTTTTGCCTTTGTTATTTCCTTTTGCAACCTCGTGAATTAAAATGTTTATTAAATGTCTCTGAAATTCCTCAACGCTTTTAAAGTTTAATTATGAACTGCAGTGCTGCACGCCAGCGAGCTCAATAAATCGGCCTATCACTCCAGCTTGTTATTTCTTTTGTTTTCGCTCCGGGCAGAAAGCCTGGAAATACGTCCAACTATCACTTACAATTAATCCCAAGTACACAGAACAGCTTATCCGGGCGAAGATAACAGTTTTATAAGAATCATACCGATTCTTACTTTTGAGTATTTGCAATTAAATAAGAGGCAGTTGTGTTCCAACTCTCGAATTTAGTTCACAATCTCATAATAAGAAAATTCAGCGGTCGTGAAATGAGTCCAGTCATGAGGGCCGGTGCCGGTGATATAATATAAGATCAAGATGAAAAGGAAGGAATGGGAAAACAAATTAAGAAAAACTATGAAAAGTAGATCAAGAGGCTGCTGAATCTACGATCAAGTGGTTAAAATGTAAACAACGATTCTCACAACTTCAGTAGTTCAGTCGCGTTTTGTGTTGTTAGATCATCACTTGGGTGATTTTTGCACTCTCCACGAATTCTGTCATTTGTTACAATACTCGACAGGGGACGTTTATCTTTGAGGAGATTGTTTGTTTTGTGCCGTTATCAGTGCACTGAAATAATATCAAAGATCCGAGCAAAATATATTTTCTATGAACTCATACCTATAGCCTCTCTGAAGAGAATTTTGCTCTCTTAGGCTTGCCCTTTAAAATCATGCACGTTTTATCGAAGCACTTTAATAGAGGATGGTCTAAAGTAAATAATGATGTAAGTGAAATTATCTTTTCAGCCCCTTACTTTTCTATCGGGACAGGGGTCATATAGAGTGTTTTTTCGGGGTTTTGACGCTTCTCGTAGTTTTGCCCCCTGCAATCTTGCATACAAGCTGGGGAATCACTGTTTTCCGAAAAAATGTGGAGATGAACTATAATTTCACCCATTTCTTTTTATTTTTTGCTCGTTGCTGATTGTCTTTAAACTTTTGAACATTTTGCCATAAAATCAGGCAATTTTTCCGGTAGGCACAGGCACACCGGAAAATTAGTGACCACATTTAAACCAGCGATATTATTGCATTTGTCACTAAGGAAATGATGATTTTGAATCAATCAGAAGTCTGCTGCTTGACTCAAGCAATTTTGTTCTAGATCCAAAAGGAAATATTCTTGGCAGCTTTAAGTCATATATTTTTATGGCTAATCGGGATCTAAGCTGCAAAGCAAAAACGTTGTATCGATAGAAATTGTATGACTATTGAAATTTCTTGCATTTCTTTAAAAAAATTTTATGTATGAGCTTGAAATTGGAATCCCTTCTTGCAAAATGCAGTCCAATTTAGTTGTTGCTAGTCGATTTCTACGTTTTCCATACCAGTCAGTAATTTTTGTAACTGCTCAGGGGCAAAAATTTTGTTGATACTTCGGACCGTCCGACTGAACAGCTAAGTTGCAATTCGCACCGCCCTGCGGGCCGATTATTGAAGCTGATAGACAAAGCGATAGACAAAGAAGACATAGGGAGTTTAGAGCGATCCTATTGGTTGACATGGTTGGTTCTTATAGACTAAGGAAGAAAATGATGGACTAAATGTCGGGTCTTCGGTGGATTGCCGTTAGTTAGTTCATTTCCTAGACTAAGGAAGAAAATGATGGACTAAATGTCGGGTCTTCGGTGGATTGCCGTTAGTTAGTTCATTTCCTATCTCCTATGTCCATTGCCACCATCCGCTTTCACCAACAAGATCCCTCCATAACCTTTTTGTCTTCTTTGTCTATTGCTTTATCTATCAATTTCAATAATCAGCCTGCTGGTCAGTCTGCAATATTGCCGCGCCTGGCGTCGCAGGGATTTCTCCGCGCCTATGGCAACCGCGGTCCACCCTCCCGCGCTGGAGCGGACGACTGCGGAGTTGTCAAGAAAGTTCAAGGAGCCTCGCGAGATGAAATATTTATTTTTCACTTTTAGATAATTAATTAGCATAAATTGTGAAGACTGCGATTGCACTAGCGACACGTGTAACGGTTCAGTGTTATGCAACTTGGAAAGGGGGAAACATGCGCCTTGCCCAGAGGACTTTTGGCTAGCCTCCGCGAAAGGATGATGGGCGGCAGGGCGGTCTGTTTACCGTGCGGATAGGTCCGAGGAGTAAGCTTTTGATTGGTGGGTCGCGTCGGCTTCTGTGACGTCGGCTGAACTGAAATCGGTGAAGAATTATTGGCAGCACCGCAGCGGTGCGATACGATACAGGTCGACCTTCCTCTGTCATGATTTTTCTTCGGCAGACCATCGCCCATTATCAAGACTCCATTCAGTGAAGATGAACCACGCGGATACAAGATGAACAATTGGACGTATTTCTGCCAAATGGAACTGTGTGTATGAACATGCGCCATGAGATCCATAAGATTATATGCATAACAGGGCTCACGTCATAGTGCGCATAGTTCCGTTTGGCAGAAATACGTCCCCAAATGGGTTTAATAAGGTTAAGAAATTGAAAATGAACAAGGACCAGGCGGATACTTATTGAAATTGATAGACAAAGAAGACAACCTCAAAATAAAGCGATCCTATTGGTGGAAGCGGGTGGTTGCAATAGACAAATGGGGTAAGTAATAAGCTGACTAGCGATAAGCGGTAACCCACGAGAGACCTTATATTCAGTCCATCATTTTCTCCCATAGTTTTTAATAACCACCACCCGTTTCAACCAATAGAATTGCTGCATGTTTTCTTTATCTATTGCCTCGTCTATCAATTTCAATAATCACCGCAGGACGTTTGGGGTCCATTTGTTGTTTCCTAAACGAAAAGAACTTAACTAACTGCATTTCAATATTACAAAATCTCAAGGCAGGTACGTAACGGATTCTACTTTTATTCGACAAGCGTCGGGAATAGCGTTCCCTATTGATGCTTAATTCTTGCACCTTACCTTAACAGAAACCCTGATACTTCCGTGTGTATTTTTTTAAATACAGTTCAATGGCCCGTCTAACTTCTTAACAAATAAACAATGAGAGAAAGTATTGCAAAATCTAAAGCGTGATACACAACGTAATAGTCACAGTTTTCCTGTTCGATTCTGCACTTCGGCTTACAATGTTATAGGGTTCAAAGAACCGTATGCAGTCGTTATCGGGTACTGACAGCCGCATGATGCTCCTTTATGGAGACCCAAGAAATAGCGCATATACACACATCGTCAAGTTTCTCTTTTAATAATCGTCATGTTTCTTTTCTCTAAACTTTTTCCCGTATTTTACGAACCTTTCGTTCCACTACCGCACCTCAGCCAATGGTAAAAATTAATCGCAGCAAAATACGTAAAGGGAGGTAGGGGAAGAAGAATTAGGAGTAACCTGACTACATGTTTTTCTTTTTTAAGAACCAATCGGTTTGGAAAAAATAGTTTTCTTTAATTCACTTTTCCCGTGCTTCTGTTTTAAGAAGTGATGTGGAGGAATTGTTCTTGCACATTTTGTTTCGTTTATTTTTGTTCGTTTCTTTGTTTTTTTAGGATTTGTATTTTTTTTATGAAATATTGACATGCAATGAAGGGGTCACTTTGTGGACTATTTCATTATTATTTTATATATATTATTATTTTTTTTTTGATGGCATAAAAAAAACCTAATTTATTGTTTTTTATTGTTGCAGGTCAGTACTAAAGCGATCGATTTCTTTTTCCGTTGTTTCGAATCTTAACTTGTAAGTAAATCTTATCACCATTCTTCTTTTAACCATTTTAATCGCAGCCTTTAGTGAAGGAGGAAGTATGTATATAAGTATCGAAGCCTACAGATGTATGCCTTACACATGTTGCATAATTCAGTAGGCATGCATGTGGAGAAATCCCGCAATCTTTCGATTGTGAGATTTGCCAATTAGGATACGACCACATCAGCACGAGTGTAATCTATTGCCTACTTTGCTAATTCAAGGCGAACTATAATATGACAGAGAAATTCATAACTGTATCGTGCAATGTTAACAAACCTAGGCCATATTTCCAAAATATGAATAGGGCGGGCTAATCTAGGGACTATTATCCGCCTATAGCTGCTAAAATCATAGCTCTGCCCGGTAGAGCGGTATGGGCCGAACTTCGGAAAAAAAAATGATTATTTAGTTCAGAGAGCTTATAGTAATGCTTGAAGCGCTGGATGCTGGGGCATTTCTTAATTGCGGTTTCTCAGCATCTCCGTTAACGTTCCATTCATTATGATTAAAGCAAACTCATTGAATTCATCAAAACTTTTACTGAATTTTCCGTATGATTTTACAATGCTGGAAACTAACAATTTCAGGAAAGTCCCCTGATAGTTCCTCTTTAAAATATAAATCGGCAGTGAAGATTCTGAAAGGAGGGTATTGATTCGATCGACATGAAACGATCGAAAAGCGAAAACGCGAATCGATAGACACCGATTCGATCGACAAATTATTAAAAAACCGATGTCGATTCGATCGACATCAATCGATCAAAAGATGAAAACGTGAATCGATCGACGTGAATCAATCGACACCGATTTGATCGACAAAATTAAATTGATTCGGAAGCTTCACTGGAAAAAAAACACATTAGATCTGGAGTCCAGACTCTTAAAACATCTACAAGATAAAGTACTCTTGATTCAATCAGAATCTAGCTTAAATCAAGAACCAAGCCTCTTAATTTGAGCGGATTTCCTTTTGATTTAAGCTTAAATCTGATTGAATCAAGAGTATTTTTTCTTGTTAATGTTTTCAAGAGTCTGGACTCTAGATCCAATGTGTTTTTTTTCCAGTTCTGTCGATCGACTTACGGGTTTGTCGATCGATTCACGGGTTTGTCGATCGAAACCCCGCCACCAAGAAATGTCCTTTTTGCACCCAACGCCTCGATAACGTGCGATTCCCCTGTTCAGAAAAAGATTCGTAAGAGCAAGTTATCAGGGTGAGAAAAACTCCCTCCCCAGCAGCGCCAAAAACGCCCTCGCTTGCACTGGAAGCGTCTCCACACGGCGTCATTGTTTCCAGACTGTCAGGATCGTCGAGATTTCAATAACGTTAAGTAGCTACCTGTTGCTGGAATAAATTTCAAGTGTCATTTTTATTTTATTGCACGCGTCCGGTGGCGGTGCCGGTCTTGGCGCGTTTTAAATAGCTGAAACTGCGATCTGTTGCACAAGTTCTCGCACGATTACTCAAACGCGTCTCTTGGAGAAGCGTCGTCAATGCGGTTGCCGTTCTTCGCCCTGAAATTCGCCCACGCCGTTTTCCATCGCGTGGGAAATCGCGGATTTTTCCGCAAGACGGCAACGATGGACTCGCCAATGAAGATTCTATTAGATTTGGACCTCGTCCAACTGAAATTCCTCTATGACGTTTTGCACATCTTCGCCGGGCAAAAAGTGTTAACCACTTTAGAATTCATAGCGTTTAAAGTTATTACACATCTTCGCCGGGCAAAAAGTGTTAACCACTTTAGAATTCATAGCGTTTAAAGTTATTACGTGATTTATATTTATCGTTGTGAAGTTTTCCGTATCTTCCCCGTCATTAGGGTTTCTTTCTCGTTGATGTTTGGCTGACCATCGCCAACTTTTGAGGTTTTGCAGGGTGTCTACAAGTCCGGAATTTCCGGAAAGTCCGGAAATAGTACTGATTTTTCAAGGGCGGTCCGGAAGTACTGAAAAAGTGCGGAAATTTTGCAAGAAAGTCCGGAATTTTTTTCATTTTTGTCGC
Source organism: Bemisia tabaci (assembly GCF_001854935.1). NCBI lineage: Eukaryota > Metazoa > Arthropoda > Insecta > Hemiptera > Aleyrodidae > Bemisia > Bemisia tabaci. The sequence continues at coordinate 6,580,595 of NW_017549038.1, read as the reverse complement.
AATTTGAGCGGGAAATCCAAATTTTTCGAATTTCGTCAGTTGAAGGTATTGAAAAAGCACTGAATTCTTCTGTTGAGGAGGTACTGAATTTCTTGGCAATGTACTGAAAAAGTACTGTAAAAGTACTTGATTTTTGGCCAGCCTGTTTTAGTAGACACCCTGTTGTGGCCGGAGACTCACGGTTTTCACGGTTCCGGAAAAAGTGTGAGCGGTTTTAATTAGCGTTTCAGAATTTAGGACTCTGGAAATTTGACTCAACGTTTGGAAAAACTAAAAAATCCCGTATTCTTGCACCATTTCTCAAACCACTTGCACATAAAATCGGAAAGTTGATTCCCACTAATTGTAAGTAGCAGGGAGTATAATGTACCCGGTATACATGGTTTTAACACATACACAAAAACATAACCTCGTTGTCGCGTTTACGGGCGCTAGGGGGGTTTTCGCAATCGAAATCTCTAGGTTGATGATTCATATAATGGATAATGATTTATTAAGGAAAAAAAACATGATTTTTCCTGTTTTTTTGGCACGTTAAAAATGATGTCCAGCAGGTGTGCTATTCTGAATTTCTCCAACCTTGATAATTTTTCCGTCCTCACTCTGTGCAAAATTTTCTGTTGAATTTTCAAAAACCTTTTTTAGCTCTAAATAAATATTGTAAGTGATGCTAAAAATTTGGCTTCATGGTCATAAATCTCCGAAATTCTGGTGTGAAATTAGACCATCAGCAATGATGATGGTTTAAAATTGAAATTTGTTTAATCAAAATGTATTTTCAGAATGGCGTGTGATTCAAGAGGGTTTAGCGCCCCCTCGCAGAAAGCGTAGACTTGTGCGTTAGAACGTATTTATGCTAAAATGACCTATGTATCAACTATGTCAATTAAAGGGCACTGCAAAGAACGCAAAGTCTATATGCTTAGTGCCTTTGATATAATTCAATTAATTTTTAAATGGTTCCTCTTGGCATAAGTAACTCCAATTAAGCTTTCACCCAACACATTTTGATTTCAGTTCATCACAAAATTAAAATCCGAAGAATGACGATAACTGAATAGGAAATCCGATCGAATTCCGTCAAGTTGAAAGGGGCAGATCAGTTGAACCTGAGAGCCTTGATAACCTTGAGCCTTTGCCGTGCGTTTTCACCCTAATTTATGCGAATAGATCTCACTTCTGAGCCGCATCTCACGGAGGTTATTCAACTTGTGCTTACGTAATGCAAACTGTAAATTGAATTTAAATTTTTTGCAGCAATTTGAAGTGGAAAATTTTCTCAATCGGGGAGTTCGGCACGTGGGTTGATCTTATTCGTCTGCTTCATTTAGGTACCAATCGGGGACGCAAAGCAAATATGAATCTTGCATTTTCCTTACAGAGAGAGAGAGAAAGAAAGAAAGAAAGAGCAAATCGTGTCATGTGCAATGTCTTCGACTCGACTTTTTTTTACCTCCTGCATCGACTTGATCGAAACACACCGATGGCAATGTTTCTGTATGAAAATTTTATCACAGGATTTTCGAATTTTTTCTTCCTTTTCTTTTTGGTTATCAATTAGCAATGCGTCAAGAAGAGCTGGAAGATGCGCCATAATTGAATTTTTATTCTATTATTTGAATATTTGAGAAACTCGAGTCTTTTCGTTGACTAGTGGATTCCTCCACATGTAGATGAGAAAATGGGGTTCTCAAGTCTTAACTCGGGGAATGACGTCACGATCCTTACCATGATGGTTTCTTCCACCGCTGTCTCAAGGCGTTGCAATTTTTTTTCATACCTAACTGAATAGACCAAATATGGCATGCATTTATAAGCCCACGCGGTGATTGACAGCAACCACGTATTTTTCAAAGCGCTTTATTTTATTTAATATTGGGGGTCAGATCTTTGCAGTTTGGCAGGTGGAATCATTTCCTGCTACTTCAATACGGTGAGCAGAACAAGATGGCCTGGCACTTGTAGTTTTTATCGCAATACTTCCTCACGCACGGTTGAATTTTCCCGCGCCATGCGCGAGCCCTGTCGCCACCCTTTCACTGGGCGTCCCCTTCGTCTCCTCCCACACGGAGAAAAAAACTTCGTGCGTGGGACCCGAAGTTTAGGTCATATGGATCTCTGAAGTTTTCAGATTGAGCATCTGAACACTTAAGGTCTAGCTGTCGAGGTTCGGATCACACATCTGAAGTACTTCGGTTTTCACATCCGAAAAACTTCGGTTTTCACATCTGAAGTACTTCAGATGTAAGAACTGAAGTTTCAGATGTGTGATCCGAAGCGCGACAGCTATACCTTAAGTGTTCAGATGCTCAATCTGAAAACTTCAGAGATCCATATGACCTCGGGTTCCACGCACGAAGTTTTTTTCTCCGTGCAGGAGGAACCCAATCAAGCAACTTCTTCCGTCCAATTCTACTTCCCTCAAACTTTTTGGCGAAAAATCGCGACTGATTTGACGTGGCGCGGTGCGACGGACGCGAGCGAGTACTATACAGGATGATTACGAGGACTCGGAGCGGGCGCAGTATCATTGGCGGTCGGTCGGGTCCTTTCTTCGCGCTGGTCCGCGTCGGGCGGGCGTCCGGCGTCCGCGTCTGCGGTTTCCAGGGTTTTCACGGCTAATCGAGGTTGACCGTGACCTCGTCGCGCTTGGGTTTCGCGCTGCGGTTCGCCCGGTGGCGGCGCGGCCGACGCACGTGGACGTGTGGACGCTGTCGGATGTCACCTCGCGGCGCGCGACGCGGCGAGCCGTATTGTCTTTCAACCTGCCGACACGACACCCGTCACCCGTCGTTGACCGCCTGCCCTCCATTCGGCCTCGGCTTTTCGCGCCCCACTTTTCCCTTTTAAACCCCCGCCACCCTCCGCCCCCTCGAGCAATTCCTGGAAATCGCCGGGATTTTTGCCGAGTCCCATAATTATCTTCGTCGTCCCAGCGAGCTCGAATGTCTCAGGCAGAGACAACTTATGTCGAAGTTCAGGGTGTCTACAAGTCCGGAAATAGTACTGATTTTTTAAGAGCGGTCCGGAAGTTTACTGAAAAAGTGCGGAAATTCCGCATAAAAGTCCGGAATTTTTTAAATTTTTTGTCATTTTTGTTGCAATTTGAACGAGAAATTCAAATTTTTGAATTTCGTCAATTTGAGGTACTGTAAAAGTAATAGATATCTATGATGAGGGGGTACAGAATTTCTTTGGAATATACTGAAAAAGTACTGTAAAAGCACTGATTTTTGGCCCGTCTGTTTCAGTAGACACCCTGAAGAGCATGCACTGATGTCGTCCGATCAGTGTGAAAGTCAATTCTCTAAAGAGCAAGTTCCTCTTAAATTCAGTCATTCTCAAATTCAAAGCCTATAGACAAGCATCATTTAGAGGAAGGAAGACTCGTCGAATATGATGAGTGCTTGCACGATAGTAACTACAAATGCTGGAATTCCTTGTCTATTTCGATGCTTGGTGACTATAAATATTAACTCACCCGAAAAAATTCAGTAATTGACGTCGGAGGCGATGCCTGAGCACTCTTGACGAAGTGGTGTTCTTCAATCATCGAATGCGTGTCACGAGCCGGGAGAGCGTTCCACGAGGCAACGCTGGCGGAAATCCAATTTTAATTGCGGCGGCGGAGCGAGTGGCGGCAGCTAGTTAAGCGCTAAATTTAGGCCGTTTTCACGCACAGAGAATTTACATAATAATCAGGTGCGTGATGAAGATTTTTAACCTTGAACATATGTGTAACAGTTTGCCCGGGCACGGATCGACGCGGCAAGATGGGGCCGCGCACAATCGGTTCAGAGCAGCTCAAGATTTGTCAACCCGATCACTGCACCAAACCAGAAATAGTAAGAGACTATATTTCAGATTGAATCGAGTGCGGAGCTCACACCCGGCTTTGAATTTTCGCCTATTTTTGATCTATTAGGCTGGTCCATACCGGTCGGTTTACCAAAAAATTGGTACGTAATACGAGGTATAGATTTATTCCGGAAATGACTTCCGGTTTTCCGGATCGGTTCGGTTTCTCCGGAAGAATTGCAGTTTTCTAGGCTATCCCTGCGGAGCTCAGGGGAGGCTCTGAATTTTTGCCTATATCTTTAATCCCATTTCATCGGTTAATACGGGTCGATTTGCCAAAAATCTGGTAACTGATACCAGCTAGATTTTTAGCGCAAATTCCGGAAATAACCCCCAGTTTTCTGGATCAGTTCGGTCTCTTAGGAGAAATTGTAGTTTTCCCTAAATTTCTAGTTGTTTCAGAAATAAAAATTATCGGTCGAAAATCTGTCATGACTCGTAAAAGAGAAGAATTCAGATTTTTTTTCGGCTCATGATGTTTTATTTTTTGGATTCATAGGTGTCTCGTAAGCCTCACAGCAGAAGAGAATACTTTTCTCTAGTCATTCTACAGAGCACTCTTATTTTAACCCACCACGCATCGTCTGAGAATTGCACATCCTTCAAGGCCGGAGGCAAGTGTGAAATTAATTTTCCATTGTCGTCATAGATGGGCCACGTTAAACTCTTGTCGTCAATTTTAATGGATTTTTTTTTCATAGGTATTTTTTTCTTCGGCCGCGGAAAACGAAAAAAACCGCCTTGTCTGCCGTGTTAGGAGCAGACGCTCAACTCGCGGGATTTTAATTCTTCTCTGTTTCATCGCGGTTTAAGAGCAATCGGCGCTTTGCAGATTTTTGCAGTACGTGTCAAAGAACGAAGTGTGAAATTGAATATTTCCCTCGAGGCGTAAGTTCGACACGCCGCGTTCGTTGGACCTACGATTTGCACCTGCTCAAAAATGAAATGATTCTTCCAAGCGAGATTTTTCCTCCGCCAGTGCTATAAAATTGCTGTGGAATCTTCAAACCTTTCCCTTTAATCGTCACCTCAACAACTCTGAATATTCCCTGCAGTGCAAGCAACATTTCCTAAGCGTTGAATGGCCCAGGGAAAAATCCCTGTGGGCTCAGGGCCCTATGGGAGCGAGAGGGGCTTCAAAGGGTGTCCGAAGTGTACCTACCAGGTGGGGAAAGGGAGTTAGGCCAAATTTGACGTCAGGTTTCCTCTTAAAAGAGCGGCTCAAAACCTGAAATATTTGAGCTTTTAAAAAGTTAAGGAGGTAGGAAAAAGGAAGCAACAAAATATCTCCATGTTTTGCATCGAATCAGTTGTCAACGCTGTTCCGATGTTCCCTGTTCCCCTGCTTTTTCTTAGTAATCTTCATTTTTTTCCAGAATTGGGCTCATGATGTCATTAACGGACAGATTTTTTTCACAAATTTATCTCTCTTCTCTTGCCAAAGTCAAAGGATCGCATACTTTTAGTAAATTTCGTTCAATTTAAAAAACGACCTCTTTGCGAAATTACGATCTGAAGTAGGTTAGAAAAGTTGTCCCATGTTAACTGGAGAAAGTCCTTTTTCCTCACTTCCCTGTTTGATATCCATGAATATATCTCAAGTCCATGTCCAGAAAAATTCATCCTATCTTTTTGAATTTGGGATCGGTGTTGCTTTTTCTTCATTCGGAACAAGGCTGAAGAAGTAGAGAAGCTAGAAAAAAAGATTTTTTTTTCGGAACATCTGAATTATCAAGTTTTTCGTCGCGGAGATTATGGGAACAACTGGTGGAAACTAGTTTTCATCGCCGCAGAATGGTAAACGTTTTACCTGTCACTTTTTCAGTCACCCGCTTCTCCTCCATCGAGTCGTAAGTAAGTGGGATTTTTCAGCCTTTTACCATCATGGGCTTATCGTTTTTGCGTTAATGTATTCCCTTTTTTGTATGGGTCCTCGTCGCTTAGCCGTCGTTTGGTCGTTTTGAATTTTTTATTCGGACTCAGTTCTTTCTTCTCTCGAGCCGGTCTCACAATTAGCATCTTATATGGTTCTTAAATTCATCTCTAGTCCCCTTTCCTTTTTCGAAATATTTGACGACATCTCTCCAATTCGTAGAAACTCGATAATTTTCTTTTCACTTTAGTAAAAGTGGAAGAGAGGAGAGAGGGGATTTCTCAAATCTATCATTGACCTTTCCTGAAATATCATTACTCACTGGATCCCATGTATTAGCATGCGGGTTCGTATTAATTTTGTCTTCCTTAAAAATGTAGTTTAAAAAAGTATTTTAAATGTTATTTTGCGATCGAGTTGATCGCCTTTCATAAATTTGATTTCAGCAGGAAATATTTCTGAAGAGAAAATGAGGCGTAATGAGAAGAAAGCTTTGATACAATATACTGACGATGGACAGAAGGACAGGGAAAAGAATGCTTAAACTCGTATAATGTCAGTTGCCGCCGTGTGAACGTTAAATTTTTTTGACTGTTACATCTGGTACGTTGGAAGCTGTTGAGTTTCTTATCTCAGTAAACAATACGTATTGTTGCTTCTCATCATATCATTTTCGGCTGTATCAGTCACGGTGAACTTACTCGATTATAACCAATACTATTAAAATTACTCTTTCCTCTTGATATCAGAGAGCAGCGGTGAGAAATTTTTCTCTTGCAAGTTTTTCAGGGTGGAGTTTCCCTACCTAGATGCACGGATGGAATTTGTGTATTCTAAAATTGCTGAACTGAGGCGCTACACAATAAATTACCTCTCTTTTTCTGTAAAATCATTGACATGTCCTCAATTCCAGGTTTTTCAGACAGTTGAAAACCCTGTAATGTTATTAAAAATGAGAAAGAGACGAGTTTTACTCTGTTCCTTTGCTATACATTTTCAGCGATTGAGGACAAATTTTCTAAATGGAAACACCTATTTTCTATGCAAAATATTTTGCAACGCCTGAAAGTTCAAGCGACGTGCTCCCTTAGCGCGGAGGTCCAGTCTTTTTGGCCCCTCCTCATCCCTCCCGTTTTATTTGAATTCGAAGCGAGAGAGAAGACTTACGATCAGTTGATCTCATTTGGATCGGGTCGCTGAATCGATCAACTCCTGAACCGGTCTCGGTTTTTTTGCAACGCATGATCGCATGTCCATATAATTAAAAGGAGAAGGCGTGTGCTGCCTGCTAACTGGGATCGAACCGAAACGAGCCAGTCGCCTGGGCCTGGGCTTCATTAAATTCAACCCGTTACCAGCGTCGATACCAATGATCGATAGATATCAAGGGGCTCTTTTTCTCGGCGAGTCATATGGACATGCGCGACGACTTTCGTGACAGTAAAAGCTTGCACCTAAATGGTACAAAATGTCTCCACTCAACTAGGATTTTCCAACCCTCTTCAATCATTGCCATACGTAATAGAGGATTTGCAGGTGTCTGAAATTTGATGAATTTCGTGTTTAAGTGGAAATTACTGACTGAACTGAACACGAGGATACCCTTGATTCATGAATTGAACAACATGAATTTGATTGAAAGTGCCTGATTCCATTAAATTTTCCCCGAGAAATGGAAATATCGTCCAAAGTTTATGAAGTGCCAGCGTAAATCTAACCAGGAAAAAATCGAAGTAGAATTTTTGTTCGAAAGTCAAGGGGAGTCAGGGAACAGTCAGGGAATGCGGAAATTTTGGAGTCACGGAAAAGCAGAACAAGTCAGGGAATAAATGGAAAATAGAGAAATCATAGAAAGTTTGCATCGTGGTCCTCAATATGTTGATAAAAAAGCAATTGAAGTCTGCTTAAAGTTTTCTTGCGTTTACATATCACAGCGCTCTTTGCCACTCTGCGACGCCCAGCCGTCGAAGTCCCCTATCCTCCCAAAACCCTTCAGAGCTAATCCCTGAAAATTGGAAAATCCTGGAGCATGGAGATCCCACGATGTCTAAGGACACTAAACATTGTCTAAAGTTGGCTGAAGGTGCTAGAAACGAAGCAGTTAAACCAGCAGGAGAGAAAAAAAAACCCTTCAGAGGGGCCCGAGAGTCTCCTGCGTTTAGAGTGTGGAAAAGTCTTTTCCAGATGCCATATTACGATGAAAACAGTTTAACAAAACTCGTGTTTCGCTTTTCTTGGGATAACCTATCCCCGCACCCTTTAATGATCAAGTGAACAAACCTTGCACCAAAAATCCAAATCCAAATACTTTTTATTCCTTCCGAGGTAGAGTTCTCGCGTAGGATTATCCTCAATTCCTAAATCGAGACTCTTGAGCTACCGTAGCGATCTCAATTCTCCATAAATTTTCACCAATACGTGAAACCGCTCACGTGTCAAAATTTACGAGGACAATTTAAATAAGCCAGTTGGATCCATGAATACGACGCTCGACATTGCCACTTCACTTACGAAGTGACCCGGGCTACAAAGTTATTCGAGTACTTCTCGCACTCGCCGGAGTCGCTTAATCTTATCGAAATTTAGATTCTCCGATCGGAGATTTGAGTGCGAGACGAAATTCGTTGCTGCGCAGAAACTTCGTAATAATTAATATTTAACAACTCAACGCTTCATGGTATGTCTCGTCTCGTTGGATTTGGGCGTGTTCGATCATTGCGATTGTGCAGCTCTCTTTACAACTGGCAATACTGTTCACACAAAAACGAAGATCTGAGGATTTCCTTGCTTGGAAACTTACAAGTTAAACGTTCTTGAATTCAGCCTTAAATCAACTTAGCCAATAATGATTAGCTTAAAATAGGTACATTTTAAAATTCATTCTTTCTCCATTGAATACAATCACATAGAAAGGAATACCATTTTATCATGAACTAGATGTCGCAATCTCTTAAAATTACGAGTAAGCAACTATTCGCGCTCGACTGTAAGTTTCTTGCCTACACTGCTATTTGAAGGCGAACTGGTGAGGATACGCGATTTGCCTTCAAGAAAACTCTCGTTTTAGTTGCGATCTTATACAAATTCAGTCGGTTCGAGCAGGCAACTATTCGCGCTTGACTGTAAGTTTCTTGCCTACACTGCTATTTGAAGGCGAACCGATGAGGATAAACGATTTATCGCCTTGAAGAAAACTCTCATTTTCGCAGCGATCTTCTAAAAATGTAATCAATTTTTGATTGCTGATTTCGGAGTTATTGTTAGTTGACATCAAATTTCTGTCATCGGAGTCCATATCCTCATCAAGGCGTATGAATTACTAGGGGGCTACGCCCCCTGGCCGCTACGCGGCCCAACCCCCCGAAGGCGCACCGCGCCATCAATAGGCCGCTTCGCGGCCCTATTTTTACCCTCCTATTAGTATTAGTTTTATTTTCCCCCTAAAAAAATTCGATATGAGGTATACTTTATAGAATGAAATAATTTTTGGTTTTGATGAATAAAGAAAAAAAAATTTTTTGAAGTCAAAAGGACGCGTTTTGGAATGACTGCTTGATGAAATATTACAGTAAAACAACGAACAGTTTGAATCAGGTAATTTTTAAGTATCTCTGGAGTCGGGGATCGAACCCACACCTTGGTCAATGTGGACACTTCCGACGTCGCGTCGTAGACGACTCGGCCACCGCTTATCTTGAGGGAATCGGCGGAAATCTTGTGTAGATAAGTGTAGAGCTGATGCGCAGGCTACACACCTACTGTGCAACCTCCTCGACCACTGCGCATCCTCCCGCGCATAGCGGAAGCAGTCCCGGAGCACTCTGTAAATTCACTCACTTTTATAACGTGATTTTAAAAAAACCTGGGTCCTTTTTCCAAAATCTGATTAGAGCGGGCTCATCTAGAGCCTATTACCTGTCGATTTACGCAAAAATCATGGAAATCGGCCCAGTAGAATGCTCAAACGAACTATGACAAAACACATAAATTTACATTGTTTATATGGGAGAATTCG
>NW_017549038.1:6520653-6567157 GCF_001854935.1 Bemisia tabaci | reverse complement strand
AAGGGTTACATGTTTTCAATTATACTTTAATTTAGTGCTCGACGATGCTTTTATGACAATTGCGTTCAATTTTCAATTAAAAGTATTATATGTCACCTCTGAGATGAAAATTTGGGAAGTCAGGCAAAATTAGAGCAAATTTTGGGAGGTGATACACGTGACGGTGGAAATTCGGGTTTAAGCATAACTATTAAGCTCAACGAGCTATATTTCCTAAGTCTCTACCTAATGAGAGTCAAAATAAAGGTTGGTTTGCCCAAAAATTCACAAAAAAATTTTGGGAGGAAATTGAACCTGGAATTTGACCCTTATTTGAATTCACCCACGTATTTTAGCAGATTAGATCATTTTGTCATATCTTCTCCAATAATCGTTCTATTCATGAACTAAGGGTATCCTCGACGTGTTTAGTTCACTCAGTAGTTTCCACTTAAACACGAAATTCATCAAATTTCAGACACCTGAAAATTCTCTATTCATTCTACTCAATCATTATTGACTTGATATTGTCAGTTTGACCAAAGGATACACAGTTTTTCCATTTTGCAATAACGAATCACTATTTCTGGCCCATTTTAGAAAAAGCATACATGCCATTAGTTTCCCTATGCAGATATGTGCTTTTACAGGAGAGCTAGAGATAGTGGCTCCCTACAGCAAAATGTAATAATCCGAATATATTCTGCCCTATTGAATCGCACCGCTTCACCGCCCGGCATTTAGATTCGTTTTCCTCCTACAGAAATCGTGTCAAGTTTTTGCGAAGCCGAATGATAAGCAAATATCTCACCTGTCACTACTATCGCCATTTCATTCGAAGTGTCCCTGCGGTCAAATTAATTAGGTCTTATCCGACGGCAAACACACTACATGTAGTACTTAGTAATTTACGTGAAAGTCAATCGTGTTACATGCCTGCAAATTACTTTATCAGACGGATTGATTCGAGCAGCCCGAATATTCCAGGAAGTTGCAACAATTAATGGAATTAATTGTTATGGCTTCCTAATTCCACTTACACACACGAACGGACGAACGAAGCGACCGGGGTTCTTTCGGTTTGAAATGTGGATTATTCATTTGAAATAAACTGTGTCTTTCAATTGAACATAATGCTAATTATTTGGTAGGTAAAAGCATGCAGCACAGACAGAGTCACTCCTAGTCCGAGATCCCTCAGTCGCATCCTCTGCGCCAATTCATTCGGCGCACAGCATCAACTAGGTTCGCTAGGTCAAAATTAGCCGTACAGTTTGTGCAAAACACCGTAATTCTTATTTTGAAATTATACATTTTTTAGAGATAAATTGTTTATACGGACATTTTAGGCATGACTATTACATTACCTATGTATTACCCTTATATACATTACCTATATATATTACCTAGTACATTACCTATATATGTATCAATTTTAATATCGACTTTTAACCACGGATCTTATTTTATTCATATCAGACGTAGGGAATGTTGTAAAAATAACGTTTAAAAAAAAAAAAAATATCAAACAAGACGGTAACATGTTTTCAAGAAACTTCAAGTTTTTAACTGACAATGAGAATGATTTTTTTGTCCCTCCAAAAAATGCCGCATAAATTTTTACTCTCATTCTATCATTGTGTTCAGTTTTTCTTTGCTTGACTTTTTTCGCGCCTCGCGCGTATCAATGCGTCGAATGAAAGAAGTGGATGAGTCATATTTTTTGTGATTTCGCTCGAAAAAAGGAAACAAAATCACACTTGAAAAACTACTTGGCTCTTCAAAGTCACTAAAAAAGTTTAAAACTTGCTTTTGTGAGAGTGGAACAGTTAGCTTCGACTTTTTTTTGTATTTTTTAGTTTTTAAGACTGGTCCTCAAAAATCTAACATCTCATTATTTTATTTTTTAATTTCATAACATATTTTTTACATTTTGTGGAAGAAAAGTGTTCGTTGGCTGCCGTTCCAACCCTTTTTTTTCGTGAGATTGAACAGTTCGCACATGCAGGACTGCATGAGTCATGCGATTTTTCCAGGGAATATACTTCCTGATAGTAAGAGAGATCCTCAATGTCAAAAATAAGAAAACAAAAAAGTTAGCCCCGACACTTTCTTTTGGTATTTCAATTTTTAAGACCATTCCTCCTCAAAACTCAAAAATATCAATCTTTTTTAATTTTCTTAACATATTTTTTCAATTTTGTTGGAGAAAAGTGTTCTTTGGCTCCCGTTCCAACCCTTAAATTTTATCGTGAGATTGAACAGTTCGTACATGCAGGATTGCATAAGTCATGAGATTTTTGCAGGGAATATACTTCCTGATAGTAAGAGTGATCCTCAATGTCAAAAATAAGAAAAAAAAACAAGTTAGCCCTAACACTTTCTTTTGGTATTTCAATTTTTAAGACCATTCCTCCTCAAAACTCAAAAACATCAATCTTTTTTAATTTTCTCAACATATGTTTTAAATTTTGTGTGAGAAAAGTACTTTATGGCTCCCGTTCCAACCCTCACATTTTATCGTGAGATTGAACAATTCGTACATGCAGGATTGCAGGAGTCATGAGATTTTTCCAGGGAATATACTTCCTGATAGTAAGAGAGATCCTCGATGTCAAAACAAAAAAGTTAGCCCCGACATTTTCTTTCGGTATTTCAATTTTTAAGACCATTCCTCCTCAAAACTCAAAAATCTCAATTTTTTTTTTAAAAATTTTCTTAACATATTTTTTTTAAATTTTGTGTGAGAAAAGTATCGAAAAAAAGTTTATCGTGAGATCGAGCAGTTCGTATATGCAGGAATCATGAGATTTTTGCAGGGGATATACTTCCCGATAGTAAGAGAGATCCTCAATGTCGAAAAAAAGAAAAAAAAGAAAGGAAAAAAAAACCAGGAGTTGCGAACGGTGGGTTTGACAAGTTACCGGGACGAGACTGGGCTCGGCGGGGGCGGGCGGGACACACAGCGAGGGACAGGGACAGGGGCACACGCACGGGGCGGCGCGCGCGAGAGGGATCGGAGCCGGGGTCGCGGCGCGGCTCGGCGGCGGCGGCGCCGCCAAGACTTGGAAAGACTCAGATTAATGGAACATTTTTCATCCGCCGTTCATCTGCGTCTCGTGAGCGTATCCCTTCCGAACCACCCCTTCTCTTTTTTTCGCTTTTCACTCACTCACTATATCTTCCGATAGAGGAGACAGAATCCCTTCCGCGTCTCATCCCCGACTGTATTATTCTGATTTTCTTTTTTCTCTCTCGCCGTCCGCGTCGCGTCGTCGCCCCCGCCCGAGGGCGCGGGCTTTTCCGCGGCCTCCTCGCTCGCGTCCTCGCCACGCGCTCGGCCCTTAATCCATCAATGGCGGCCACCGCCGAGCGCCCGGATGGATAGATAACTTCTTCACATGTCCCGTCCGTCGCCGTCCCGCGGCCTCCGGCTCTTCTCAGTTCTCTGTCGGTGACGTCATCGTGGGGATTCTCCATTATCGAATTGGATCCTAACATTAGCAAGGACATATCCTCTCTCAATGTTAGTATTGAGAATAAATCGATTTGTATCGATTTTCTGTGACGTGGCACTAATAGCGCCTAAAGCTACGACCTTTATACTCGAAGTCTTTTTGAAAGAATTTTGTCTCTGTAAAATTTCATGAGACGCACGTTTACCGGAAACTCGAAGAATGGTCCCCTTCCGAGAAATCTCTTCTCTGGAATATGTTCAAAGCTAGTAATTGTTCAAAGAAGAACACTGGAAAAAAATACATTGGATCTAGAGTTCAGACTCTTGAAAACATCGACAAGAAAAAGTACTCTTGATTCAATCAGAATCTAGGATAAATCAGGAACCAAGCCTCTTAATTTAAGCGGATTTCGTTTTGATTCAAGCAAAAATCCGATTGAATCAAGAGTATTTTTTCATGTCAATGTTTTCAAGAGTCTGGACTTGAGATCTAATGTGTTTTTTTTTCCCCCGGTGAATTACGGTTAAATGAATAAGGACCTCGGTTATTCTAAATTTTTAATTTTAATAGTTTCTTCATATTTTATAATAATTTAATTTGTATAGTATTTTTTTTTGTTTGGGGATCACTGCATATGGGAAATTTGCGATTTTGTTTTTTTTTTTTGGGGGGGGGGGGGTGCTAAAAGGCATGTCTTTCAGTTTTCCACAGTATTCATTTCACCCCTTCTTAACACGAGTTGAAAATGTGGCAATGAACGATCCAAAATTGCACCTCTGGCCAGTGAGCAGGGTGCGGGGATCGTCTAGCACCGGGTCTCGAGGATAATTAATTTGGCCGACACTCCCTCCGGTTTGGCAAGATGAGTCTTTGCGCGGATCGTGGCTGAAACCGGCCACAACCGACCTGAATTCCTCAACAAAAGTCTCCGTGGGTCCAACCTGGAGGAGTAGTATTTCATGTTCCATGTAACAATAAACAAACGCGCGGGGTGCGGAAAAAAGACGACGAACTTACGACTCGCGGATAACTTTTATTTTAAACGCACTTTGGCCATAGTTTCCGCTTCCCAAGTTCCATTGTCAGGGTGGTCGGAGACGAGTCACCAAGCAGTGGTTCCAAGACTAACATTTTCCGGCTAAAATCCGACATCGACAAATGTAGTCAAGTTGTAGAGCTTGTCCCAAAATAAATATTTCTCAGCGCCTTCAACACACCGGCAAAGCAACGCGCAACGTTCAATTACGTCAAATGTATATTAACAGTTTTAATGAAAGATCTCAACTTTTTTTATTATTGTATCTAAAATTGGGGGAGCTCAGAGTTCAGAGTCAAGTAGCACGTTTATCCTTTCTATGATCCTTTCAAGTCACATGCGCGGCAAAATCTAAGTTCGTATAATTTGCCCTCGAGATCGAAATTTGAAAGAGAGGTTTTCGAATTGAGCAAGCAAATCGAAGTATTAACGCCGAAGTAGGTCTTTTTAGGTTTAATTATTTTTTTATCATTCTGTTTGGTTCTTTTTGTGATATTTACACTTCTTTTGGCTTTATTTCAGGAGGAGGATTATTGAGTTACTTAACACAAAAATTGACATGTTATTGTTTATAAATAATGTATAGCGTCAAATTTCCTTTTAAAAATTTCTTAAAAACCACCGACTTTTTTATTTTATTTTTTGTTCGGGTGTGAAGAGGTGGGTGAGTGTATCTAAAAAAAATTGGATTAGTTGTAATGGTTACGTCAGACGTGCAAAAACTGCCAGATCATGCGAACAATTTCAATGATTCGGAAAATGGGATAAGCCCCCGTTAGAATAGAAGCATTCGGTCTTTTTTCCTCTTCTTCTCGGAAATGTTTGTCATTATACCGTTTGAACTGTGGTAATGTCTCATTTTTCGGGGGGGGGGGGGATTCTCCCACCCTTTAAGTATTTACGGGAACTGATGATACAATTTGGCCAACATTTTGGTAAGATCAATTAAATTTGGGAAAAAACTTGGAACTTTTTGCACTCCTGGGTCACACATTTGCACAGTTCTGCCGTGCTAAGGAAGAACACCGTATGAGCCCTCAGAGGTTGCCAAACTTCTTTTGACAACATTATTAAAATATAGATTTTCTGAGAAATCTATGAATATTTCAGGTCGATTTTTTGGGGAAACTTTACCCACGCGATTAGATCTAAATTATGTGAAATTCACAAGAGAAAATATTCATAACTCTCCTTAAAAATAAACATTTTATTGGGGAAAATTCGGCAACTTTTGGATGTTCATACGGCGTTTTTCCCTAGCACGTTAGAGTTGCTCCTGGTGGAAAAAAGTGGAATGTGGACGCTGGTGCGGCGCCGCGGGGAAATCGGCACTGACTCGAAAGATTTAAGTAGCTCCCCGTCTCAAGTTTAGCCGAAGGAAGTGCGGGTGGTTTAAGTGCATCATATATTCATTCGAGTTTATATTTAAATATATGTATCTTTGGGAAAGGATGTGCATTTATTCCCCCGGTCCCGGCTCCCGGCCTCCCCGCCCTGAACCCCGAACTAGAGCGAGTGATAAAAATGTAAGCGTGTAGGTACAAATTACATTAATGCCGCGGGCTTTGCCTATTTCGACTTTTTATTGCGCCCCCATTCATCTTCCACCCTCCACCTCGCGAGTCGCCACCCCTTCCACGCAGCCCCTCCCCGCCGCCACCCCCGGGGGTCGAGCCCTACTTTCGGTCCTCCCCGAAAATTTTCACTGCGTTATTGTCCAGAAATTATGGACCTCCAACTCACCCCTCCGCCACTTCCGCCTTATTTTAATTTCAAAACTTGTATCCAATTTTTTTTTTTTTTTTTTTTTTTTTTTTTTTTTTGGGGGGGGGGGAGGTCTATTTTGTCCTTCCCCTCGATAATATCTGTGCTCGCTCATCCCTTACTCTCATTTTCTATTTGCCACTCACAATTGATCAGATGTAATTACTCTCATTTTCTATTTGCCACTCACAATTGATCAGATGTAGTTCCAATTATAAAAAGTTACTAGAAATTACGGAGTATAGGCGCCGGGTAATAATTCTAAGTCCCTACTTCTTAGAAGAGAGTATGCAGAGTGTCATCGCGCCGAATTAGAGGGGGTCAAAAATGCCAAAAAACAGCGGTGCGTAATTGAGGGACGGCCCCATGTCGAAATATAGAGCTCTGAAGGTCTATAAAGACAGCCAACATACTAACACAAAAAATGTCACTGCCACTCTTCAGATTTCAATATCAAACCAATATGGTCGATCATAAATGAGAGTTCTTTATGCAAGACAATGCCAAATATGTGCTTTATAAACGACAGGTTGTAACAGTTGTAGTAATAGGTCGTAACAGTTGTAGTAAGAAATCACTTTGGATAATTTGAATTAATAGGTTGGCTGCCCTTTTAGGCCCATGACCGAGTCCGAACTCTCCCTATGTAGGTATTCTGCCTCGGACGATTAAGAAGTTCCTGGACCCCTACTCGGGCCATATTTTGTCCAAAGTTGTCTTCTTTGGACATTCCTTTTGCTGTTCAGTAGTGGTGGGGGCGCTCGCTCCCTGAATCCCTGGTGTTGCAGGTGGCATCACGATTGCTTTTCCAGCCGCCGGAGTTGCTTTAAAAAAGTGGGAAATATTGATCTCTCGCCCTTTCGAGAGGTCACCATCCCGAGTTCCAACGGCCGACCGTCTATCGTATCGCCCACTCGGGTGTCTCGCCTCCAAATCTATTCATCATCCCTCGCCAGCCACCGTTGGTTTCTTTCTCTTCCCCGTGAACTTTTTGGCTTTTGTGCGGTTCGTCTCAAATTTGATTGATTGAGCTTTCGTCCGGTCCCTTCTTTTTTTCCTCCGTTATCTTCTCTTCCCGCGCCCTGCGATTCTCTATCGGGTATGATTTGCATGTAGATTTATTCGTCTTTCCCGTCTCGACTCCACTCCTGCGCTGCCAGATTTAGCGGGAAACCCAGCGTATTTCGGTGCGTTTCAACGAGGACGTGCGAGCATGTGACAAAGGTGCTGTGTCCCTGCCGTCTGTAAATCTCATTTGGCGGGCGGCGTGTTCCGCCTAAAACAGATTTGTGATGCCCTGTGCCGCCTCTATTACTTTTTGTCCTCATGTGGACCTATGCAAGGTTGTCAGCAAGCATGAGCCTTACTAAAGTATCATTGGCGAAATACTGAGATTTTTCACGGAATTTGGCACCGCCGCGTGCTCAGCTTCCGGTTCGGATGTGAAATTCGTAATTTTTACGTTGATTTGCAGCAGGGAATACACGGTTTTTGGCCGACCGTTTGGAAACCATGGGTATCGATATGTATCTGACTTGCCCGCGGTGAAAGGTGGTCTATTTGCTGTCTTTCGCAATATCTGCCGTTGGGGCAGTCATTTGTGTCAGACATTGGATTCGGACGTGAAAATAAAAAAGGGTTGGGAATATCGTCCAGGTTGAAATGCTCATCTGAAACGGTACGCAACGTTCGTGATTAAATATTCCTAGGTACATAAATTAATTCGTGTATTTACAAGTGAATAAATAAGAGGTAATACAATGAAACAATTTCTATTTTTTTTAAAAGTTATTTTCGGTAGGTATTGTTTACAGTTAACACACGAATGATGAATTTATGAATTATCTAACAGCGCCAATCTTCCCTCGTTCATTAGAAGACTAGTAGGTACGAATGGGCTGTACACTTCCAATTTTGACGGAAGAAAGATTTTTAAATAATAACCAAATAAGTAATAAAAAATAACTAAAATTTTACCGCGTTAAGCATAAAGGAACCAAGCGAACCAATCAGCAAATGCCAAATTCAATCGGCCAGTTCAAAGTTGTTCATGAAAACGGTTGTGCAGATTTTGTTTGCAAATTTCAGTGAATTTTCTGCTCAGTACGAGGCAAATTCCTTAAAATTTTCAAATGAATCCGCACAACCGTCCTCTTGTAAAACATTAAATTGCCCAATTATATTTTGCAATAGCTGATGTGGCTTGGGACCTTTCTGCTAAACGCGGTCTAACCAGTACTTCACGCTCAGCCTAAATATGGTGAAGAATTCGTCCCGAAAATTATTCTTTAATCTTTGAACAGTCCTTATTTGCAACATTGAAACGAAGTAATGATGACGATAAGCGATAACTGTAGTAGATCCGTTCTGAAAACTGGATTACATGCCATTAGGGGGGTGTTAATAGTCGAAATTGAGTGACGGATTCGCACATCGGCAATGCCGGGGCTATCATGACAGGAGCTCTGTCATTAAAGAGCCATCTGAATTATGTGATGTGCGCGCACTTGTGTTATCTCGCGAAGCGGCTGTAGTGTGAGTGTGTGGATTCGGCCTTGGCGTCATTCTTTACTTCTTTGTGTACTCACCCATTAAAATGCGATGATAACTTTCGCGGTGTTGCCAAATCGACCCTGATTACACTGGAAGCTCGAGCGATTTCTCACCCTGATAGTTGTAGCAACAGATATTCTTCGCCGGTTTTCTGTTCAAGGGGTCCCTCATCGCGATGCATTTAACTGTTTCATCTCGAAAATCAGCCAGGGTGTTCAATCTTTCTGGTAAAAGTCGTTTAAAGTTTTACATAACCGATGAATTTTCAACCGAGAGGTGGCAATCTTTAAACGAGATTACCTTTATCACTTCGCCAGGGTTGTCACGTTATGCGATGATTTCCTCGCCCACTGTGTGAACATGTCGGTGGGAATTTCGGTAACAAACTGAAAGGAAACTGGCAACTAACCACTCGGTTCATAGATTAAATTCCAAATGCCGGCCAGTCAGATGGACCGAGAATCTCGACGATTTTGGCGGGAGAACGGCTATTCCTATAGAAATTTGTCGACGCCTCGCACTTGCGAATGTTAATAGATTACCTCCTCCGCTTATGTCTATGATAATATAGCTTGTTTTACAAAAACGGTTCGATGCATGTCCCTAAATCATTAATATTTTAGTATCACTAAATCAGGTGTTCAATTGTTTTTGTCATTGAAATTCTTTTTCGAAAATGAAACCGCGCGCACTTAGAAAGGAGGAAAATCACCCCCTGTGAAAATTTAGACTCAATGGCACACCAAGAGAAAACACATTACAAAGATTTGGTTAATATTGAAAGAGAAGAGGAACACGAAGAAAAATTGAAGCATCTGATTGATTTTAAGTTTTATTCGGTTTTTCATCATTCTTTGAGCCAAAATATTGTAGCCACCCCTAGATTGGGATCAACGTAAATCATGAGTCGATCCGTGCGTCTTGTCCCTCACAGACCTAAATTATGACGCAACAACACTTCGTTCTGTACAAGTAACTTTTGCCTCACTAATTTAGGCGTGGTTTTTATGTTTTTTGTTATTTTGTCTGGAAGCCTTTGACTCTCAGTAAAATAATATATTCTATGCGAAACTTACTTCTCCGTAGAAAACTACGGTCTCATCCATCAAATGCAAATTATAGTCATGAAATTTTATCTTGCATAAGCAGGTCAAAAGGAGCTTTCGAAATCATGCGTGCCTTTTAGAAAGAAACTTTTCAAAACCATGTCACCTCTCTCCATTTCTTTGCTATATGTATGTGGAATTCGTTCACGAATACGTAAATTTTTTGCGCTATATAACGAGTTTTTCTCTTTTTTCTGTTGCAGGTAAAGCTTACTTTCAATGCGTTCTCAGCTGATTTCCCATATGCCTGTCTTTTTCCAGGACTAGTAAGTACGACGAATGAATAATCATCCAGCAAAAAGGTAGCCACGGGTTTTACTACGAAATTTAAACCTCCAATCGAAAGCGCAAAAAAGGATCCGTTTCAATACTTGACACGCATCCATTTTTGTTCATGATGTGTAACTTCGTACCCAAAAAAAACTTAACTTGCATGTCAGCACCAAAACTGCCGTGATAGCGAGGAGAGCAGCAAGTACATTTCTGTATGAGCCATGACTAGCACATGCTTTTATGTGTCTCAAGGTTCATCCCAGCATTCATTTACTGCTCTTTTCGCTATCACTGCAAGAAAAGAGAGGTCGAGAAAAAAAAAGGAAGTAGTGAGATGAGAATGCTAGCGGTAGGCGTGCCAACTGCCGCGGTGGAACCCAGAGCTGTTATAGTTTATCTTCGGTCGTTGTTGTATCTATCGGGTGGTTATCATTTTGTATCTAGTGTATTATTTTTTTTTTTTTTTAAACTGACAGTCAAGTGTCATACGTACCTCATTTTGCCCCATTAAATTTCCGCCATAAAAACTTTCCAGTTCGAGGAAAATGTAGTTCCTTTCAAAGTCATTTCATTGCATGCTGTCGCTGTCGATCGTGAGCTCTTAAAAGTTTGCATTTTTGAGCACAGAAACGTATTCTGCCGTGCTAAGGAAAAACGCCGTATGAATTTTCAGATACCGCCAAATTTCCGTTCATAAAATACGAGTTTCCTGGCGAACTAATGAATATTTTTCCTCCCATTTTTCAGGTATTTTTTTCGTAATTTCACCTAAAGTTCTTGAAAATTTCAATGATAAATATTCATAACTTTCAGGACAATTAATCATTCTATCGAAGGAAATTCGGCAACTCTCGAATGTTTATACGGCGTTTTTCCTTAGCACGGCAGTATCGACGTAATTTCTACCACGCTGCTCTCCACATCTTTCGAGCAATGTTGCCGGAAACCTCGGAATTTTTGGAATTTTTTATCGCTCGATCTATGTCTGAACGTGGCTTTCCTAACGAAATTTAGCATCACTGATTTAGAAATGGATGCGCGCAAGTGCAAAATCACCACGACTTTAATAGCAAAGGCGAAATTGCGTCACCCCGCTTTAAGTATAAGCGCTAACGCATGAGGTCTGTTCTCTCCATCACCGTGACTTTTCCCCAAGTTGTCAAGGAGAATGGAAAAAATGTTGAGTTTAACTTTCCCACGTATGTCGGGTGTATTTCATAGGTCAGTGAAGTCATGAAAACGTCAGGAATTTTTATGAAAAAGACTGAAAATTTGAAACATCTTCAAACTTTAAATCTCACCCAATCAAATCGAATTTCAGTCTAATTCGGAGTGTAATGCTTTGGATTACACTCTGAGTATAGTGAATATATAGAGGAATAAATTTCTAAAAGGAATTGCGATTTCAGTCAATTGAAGATTTATAGAGCCTAACGAAAGAAGGTTCCCATATTTCTCCCATTTTCAGAATGCATTCAATGCCAAAAGGTTCTCATTTTAGTTTTACGCGCACACGTCGTCGATCCAAATTTTTTCGATCAAATGTCGATCATTGTGCAAAAGTCAGGGAAGTTAGATTTTTTTGGCCGGGGAAGATGTAGAAAATTCAGGAAATTTTTTCTCTCCAATCTATAGACGCCATGAAATCTACTTGTATAATTATGAGCCTAAAAATATCGATTAATGCATCCAAAGCAAGTTCCTGCGATCGAGCTTTTAGCAAAACTTACCAAACAGCTTTGGAGCAAGTTTCATAAACTTCATCTGTTATTCCTCCCCAAAATTACTCATTTACCGCAGATAACCCATTTATTTTATTTATTTGTCTAAAAAATTCTACCAACCAAAAGGAGCAACCCTCCTCGTTCCACAAAAATCTTGGTTCATTTGTGCAGGATGCAGTCAATTTTCAGCCCTTGAACAAAGACAATATGAAACTTTTTCGGGAAGTATTTCTCATAGTAGCACTGTCACTGTCCCTCCTCACTCATGAATAATTTATCGAACGACAGCGTCTCTAGATCTGAGAACTCCCTCTCGGTAGAGGTAACGCCTTCTGGGCTCCTTTGTTCCGCCAACTGCTGTGTTTCGCACTTGTCATTACGGCCATTGACACCTTTTCCTCTTACATCCTGACCAAAGCCAGATTCGTGCAAAATTCTGCGAACACACGAATCATTGGAATGAAGAAACCCTATGTTGACTCTAAAATCATCATGGAAGGCTCTTTAAAAAGTCTGTTTGAGATAGATTTTAATGAATTTTGCTCCAGTGCCGGGTGCAATCTGTTTGTCAGTTTTTGAATTGAGCCGCAGTAAACAGACCAACATTAATTCTCATTTTGGAGAGAAAAAATGAGTCGCGAGTGTCAGTAGTTATGCAGTTAGTCGTTAATCGTTAATCTCATGTCAAAAATTCGAAGTCGAAAAAAAAATTGAACCGAAAAAAGGTTTTATTGAAAAACTCGGTCCTTTTTGCCCAGTCCTACGGAAGAAAAATAAACTCAAACCTTTTTTTCTCGGTTCAAGCTTAATGTGACCTAATCGTTTTTTATATAAACTCTGTCCATGTCGCTCGTAAAGGAAGACCGGTAGATAACGAGAGAGCTATAGAATTCCTGACTATGAAATAAGAATATACATTGTATTCGCGTGCATGAATTCGCATACACTTAACGCAACCTGAGCTTCAACGAGCTGCAATAGTGTGGTAACTGAATTAAAATGATTTGTTGTCGTTATCGAGAACTCACCCGCAGCTCCGTAATCAATGATACCACTATTCGAACGCGCAGGACCCCGCTTTTGCCTACCTTGTTAAATGCAGGCGAATCCGCTAGCTTATGAATTTATTCACGGCTTTCTGATCATCGATACCACTATTCTAACGCGTAAGACTCTGCTTTTGCCTACCCTGTTAAATGCAGGGAATAATATGACTTATCAAAAATGCACGTTATTATTTAAAATAATGTTTACAAGTTTTCAGCCGTATTTAAGTTGTCGTTTCGCGAACGAAGGAACGTACCTCTATTCCGAGGTTGTGAAATTGACCCAAGCAATTCAATTTTTTACAAGAATAAACCTGCGCAATTCTCACTGAAAATTTGTCTAATTTTTGTAAGAGATCAGAAGACAAATCAGTGTGATATTCAACTGGAAATTCCCAAGATTCTCCCGGTAAAAAAACAATTTGCGCGAGGCAATAGTTACGCTCTTTCACGAGGAAAACGACGATGATCACCATTGCGTGTGCTTCTCCGAAGTCCAGTCGCGAAGCCTCATGGATCCCAAGTCATGGATTGGGTCACTATTTGCTGGCGTCAAGTTGAAAATAGATACGATTACAATGTTTGGACAGTGTCCTTCCAACGACTTATTTGTTGTTTGAGGAACCCTGCTATTTTATAATAATCTATCGGTGCAATGCCGGATAACCTGGTTTGATAAAACAAGTCCATGCCGTTATTGGACGGGCGCCCTGCATCGCTCTCCTCGCCACCGCGTGCAGCTTTGACTTTCTCCCTCTTTGACGTAATTGACTTTGCAGTAGATAAGATTCTATTTTCAACTACGAGTTACGTGATTTTGTTCTTCAAGAGTTGCTAGCCATGCAACTGTCCGAACTGAGGATGTTGTAGATTCTGCCCCGCACGTAATTTCATTCCCTCGGAAAAAATCCTCAAAACAAATTCTCTGTCTTGTGTCCGTGGAAAAATTTTCCCAGTTGATCGTTTGGATATCGTACGTGAATTTACTATGGAGTTTTCCCTATCGTGGTAAATTGTGGACTTCGTGTGGCAGCAAAAGGGAAAGTGAGGTCGAAAAAAGATAACTTCAACTTCTCTACACTGTTTCCCATAGGATTTTCTCAGCTATCTCGTGTTCTAGAACGCATATGTTCTGAAACATGGATTCTAAACATGGATTTTGAAAACATGGATTCTCAGGTCCACTATGATGCGCTTTTTTTGGCACTCCAAGCGGATCATTTGCCTCTGGGCAAGATCAAAACGGATCATAATTTATTTTTATACTATGTTTTATTTATGCGTATACCTGTGTCTTTTTGTCTACCTTAGGCACTTAATAGGTGCAATCCAAGCCTCAAAGTTTTTTAGAGCTGAACCAACCAAATGCAAATAATTATCTTTTACTGTCTCGCAACACTCAAACATGCCTGAAAATGCAAAAGGATATCTGAATTCACCACAAACATCCATCATAGTCCACGTTAAGTTAATTGACCTATACTTAGAGAGTGTGAGACAATTTTATATCGGAGCTAGTTCTACAAAACAGGATGACAGGTCTGTCGCTTAGTTCTAGAAGGAGCCATTTTATTTTGAGTTAAATTTAAGAACCTGGTTTCACTTCTCTTTTACGTTACTTTTTTCCTTCCCAGTTTTTCTCATGTTTAGCGTCAGGGAAAAACTTGCACTTTTTCGGTTGCCATGGCTTATTTCCGGGCTTAATTTTGCCCTCTTAATTGTTTTTTTTATTATTTCAAATGAAAAACAAAGATAAAAGAGAGGAAGAAAAATACTATCAGCTCAATTTCCCCAGAAAGTGAAGCAGTTCATTCCTCTTAATAGAAATCAGAAACGCTTTAATGGAACTCCTTAATATGCGTCTGACTTTTCAAGGTTTTCCCACCTTATCTACCTTTTTTGAATGGATGCTTATTAGGCATATGTTGGCTATTTGACACTCGGAGTGATCCTACAGTTTTGATAGTACAATCATTCTCTTTTTCGCGTCGAATCGTATAAAAAATCAGCTGAATAATAATAAATGAAAATGACAGTCTCGTAGTATTACTACGAGGATAAGCTTCCTCCCTCTGACGGCCTGGGGCAAGGATCACCGCTTTTATCCTGTAGCACATTTTGCATTTACGCAGTTAGGATTTCGACGCATGTATGAAAAGTGTAAATCCTGATGAATTAAACATTTATGCTCAAAAATCCCCATTAAATAAATAACGCGACCTCTTTCCTGTCGAATAGCTAGGGCTATTTATTCTGAACGAAGATTTTCTAGATTGCTCCAAGTTTTGAATTCCCAGTTTTCTTTTATGATTTTCCCGGAACATAAACCAATACCTAAGCCGCTGTGACGAGTGACGTCTAACTCAAAGAATTTTCAACCGATCATGATGCAGATTATCTTATAAAAATCCTCATTATTTCGTGATTTTTCAACCGATATTGAGCAGTTGCAATGGATAGATGAACGTAAATGTTCTAAAAAATAAATTTCTCCCTTATCTGAGTGCAATTTTTAATCATTTAATCATGTATAGCGAAGGCACTGAAAGTGTGTTGCAACGTTTGATTAATTTCTGGCGGTCAATTTCATTTTTCCTTAAAAACTGATTGATGCGCACCGTCTGAATGAAATCGAATTGTTTGGAAATTGTTTTTGAACGATCTTAAAAAGAGTCGATGAAGTGCTCCGAGTAAAATGCACAGTTTTTCTGGTGCGTAACATTCTCCCTTTTCCCCTCTTTTTCACTATTTTTCCTCATATCTTTTTTTACTTGTCTTTTCCGGTATGATATTCATCTGAGGACTTATATATAACAATGGCGGATGTGAAGAGTTACCTTTTCGAAACACATTCAAAAAACTGTTTTCGCATCGAGAAAATTTTGAGAAAATACTTGAGATGTGATCTTCGAGATCTGTACATTATGCCAGAGCCAAACATATTACATTTTTGTGTGAACATAACAGTTTTTTAAGCGTGTTTCGAAAAGGTAATTTTTCACATCCGCCATTGTTACAGATGAGGCCTCATTTGTTGGGATATTCCCTCTCAATTTTCAATATACAATTGGACGTATTTCTGTCAAATGGAACTAAGCGCCAATTTGAGTTCCTTTTTAGGAATTTAGGATGCCGGATAGCGCGTTCTGTCGAACGGACCTATAAGCGCCATGGAAAAGCATTGAGAGCATAGGACAGAAAGATCCCGACGTCCAGTTCCGCCGCCAATGCACCCTAGGTTCCTCTCTAGGGTTCCTCACCCTATGGTGCTTAGGTCCGTTTGACAGAAATACGTCCAATTAATCTAATGTTGTAACTGCTGTGCAGCCTGCACATCAAGGACAACATGACAACAACCCAACCTTTCCCATTAACACACCTAAACTTTAGTGGAATTTTAAAAATTTGAAATTTTCCAAAAGATTATAAAACCGCATAGTCTGTTCCAAGTGTCAGGAACGTCAAAGACTGAACGCAGCGGTAGAACTCCCAGCGAATTTGCTCTATCTCAATCCAGTCACGCGCGCGATTCGGAGTTATGCGCGAATCCCCTCAGATTTTCGTGAAAGCACGCGGTAAGTCGAGCGTCACTACTGCGCGGTATTTTAAGTCGTTCTAATGCGTTTATAGTGGTACTTTAATAATGATGCGCAGCAGTGGCCGTACCGTTGATGTCAACCGTCATCGACACTGACGTACTATCGGGAAAGAAGCGATGGGATGTCATATGTTGACTCGATGAGAGCGTTACTCCATCCGGATCTGATCCATCCCGGAAAAATATCCGGTGTTAGGTCAGCTATAGCATTCACCACTGGAACATATTTGAAACGCTGACCTTGGTGCCTGATGAGAGCACTGAGGTCAGTGTCATAGATCTACTACAAGTGCAAATGTTACTGACCTAACACTACCTATTTTTACCAGTGATTCGAACTGTACCTCAGGTCTCGTCTGGAGACCTTGTTCCAACCTTTCTCCGCCTTGTTATATTCAAGCGTTATTCAGGTCGAAAAATATACATTTTTCTGGGAAGACGATGAAAAATTAGTATCTGAAAGTATGTGAGAACGAAAACACACCAACTCAGAAATTTTTAAATGCTTAATTCTCTGTCATCAAACATGATGTATCGATTTCAACCTGGTGCTTTACAAAGTCTCTAGGTACTTGTCCTTTGGCACCGAAAAGATTTTTTTTAAACTAACTTCTTCGCCCGCTGCGCAGTTTTAGGTGTTACCTGAACAATTTCTTTTTCAAGTTGGTGTGTTTTCGAACTCACTGATTCAGCTGACAACACTATTTTTCCTCCATTGAAAGGCATTAAAAATATCGACTTAATAGGTGAGACAAGCTGCACCAAAAATCGATTGTTTTACATACATTTTAAACGAGGAAAAACAATGTCGCCAAGTTTTAAGAATCACCACTGTCCTGAGGACGGAAGCTCTAGTAGTTGAAGCGAGCGGGCGGTAGCTGGCTCAGCCTCAGCGTCCGTCGGGAAAGAGGAGTGCAAATTGAAGAGGTGGCGTCGACATTGAGCCGCGTACCTGTGTCGAAACCCGACGCATCGCATCGCCTCCACCGCAACGCAACCGCGCAGCGTCGCGACGCCCGCCGACGCCGAGTTGAAGAGCAAGGGCACGAACACGGTGACGCGCGCCGGCCGACCGTTGCCGATTCCCAATTCTGCATGTCAGCGCGAGACCCGGACGCTCGTCCGCTCTGCTCGTCATTGCAGTGAGCTGTTCGCCACCGCGTGCGCCGACCCGGAGACGTCGTCCAACAGACGCACGCCAAGCACCCAAGTACCTGATTTAATTGAAGGAAATTCGACATCTTCCAAGTTCTCATATTGCATTTTCTCTTGTCCACGGAGCAAACATTTTTGGGCGCTTAGGACCTGAAGTTTAGTTCGTATGGATCTCTGGATTTAGACGTCGTCAAATAGACGCACGTCACGCACCATAGTACCGAAGTACTTCAGATGTGTGACCCACCTTCGGTAGCTGAGTCTTTAGTTTTCCGATGCACAGTGGCGATTTTGCAAGTTGGCGCGGTGCTTTTCCACCATTTAAATTCATCGAAAATGTCGATTCTTGATGAGGCAAGCTGCCTCACCAAGAATCGATTGTTCGACATGCATTTAAAGGGAGCATTATCAGCATTGCCAACTTGCAAAATCGCCACTGTGTATCGGAAAACTTGGGGTCAGCTACCGAAGTTCAGGTCACACATCTGAAGTACTTCGGTACTATGGTGCGTGACGTGCGTCTATTTGACGACGTCTAAATCCAGAGATCCATACGAACTAAACCTCAGGTCCTACGCGCACAAAAATGTTTGCTCCGTGGACAAGAGAAAATGCAATATGAGCACTTGGAGGCTGTCAAATCTCCTTCAATTAAATTAGGATTTTTCTGGAAAACTTATGAGTGTGTTTCCTTGAGCTTTCAACAAAATTTTACCCTCAGTTTAACGTACTTAAACATCTGCAAATTAGACGGCAAAAAATGCTCAATTTCCCTCAGGACGAAAATTTTATCGTGGGAAACTTGGTGACATTCCAATGCTCATACGATGTTTTTCCTCAAGACGACGAGGTAGGATGATTCATATACCTAATGGTTTCCTGATGATCTCGCGGCGGATCCGGCTATCGGACGTTGCGGTGGACCGAGTGACCGTGAAAACGCTGAAAACGAACGTGATTTCGATATGCCGTGTCATTCATCGGGCCCCGCGTGGCGTCTTGGCCCCTCCCCCTCCAGCCCCCCCCCTCGCGACCCCCCGCGACGTCCACGGGTGTCCGGACCCACCTTGACCTTATCCTTTGTCTACCTCCTCTCGCAGCGGCACCAGCCACCAGCAACGTACCATGCCTGTCGGATCGAGAGGAAATTCCACTTTATGCTGCCGTGTTAAGGAAAAACGCCGTATGATCATCCGAGAGTTGCCAAACTTCCTTCGATAAAATGCTTATTTTCGAGAAAAGTTATGAATCTTTTTCCTTGAAATTTCCAGGACCTTAAGGTGAAATTGCGAACACAATTATGTGGAAAATTGGAAGAAAAATCTTCGTAAGTTTGTCGGGAAAATCGTGTTTTATCATAGGAAATTTGGCAACGCCTGAGGGTTCATACGGCGTTTTTCCGTAGCATGGCAGTGTGCCTCTGTTTCGTGCGGAAAGCCCGTTGGTGGTTCCGGAGGTTTGGCAACGCTGTGCTCCACCCGTGCAGAATCCTGATCGAGCGTCGCGCATCTTCACAATCATCAGTCTCTGTGATGAAAGGATTGTTCCGTTTTGGCATCTTCAGGCACAGCTGCACATCCTCGGCATCTTCGGCACAACTTGTGTCCTCTGCCCGTGAAATTTTAGGTGGTGTCGTATTGCAAAGTCAGATGACTCACGATGACGCGTTTTTTCACGTAGCGAATTGGATTAGTGAAAGGGGATACACTAACCGTTCGCAACTGGGAGAAGATGAGAGTTGGTGCTCGCAAAAATATATTGAGTACTTAAAACTATTGGACATGAGGCTGTTAACGGGTGTATAGAATGAAGAGGAGAGGTTACTTGAACGTATTTATGCTAAAAGGAAGTATGCTCATTGGGTTTGCCTGCAACATAGTTCCTTTTAGCAGAAATACGTCTATTTTTGTCTCACCCTGTCAGATTCTGTGAGTAAAAAGAAGAGGGATCCCCATTATAGTTAGTCTCAAACTGTCATGTCTCTCGTGAATCCAAATTTCCCAGATAAGTCTAGTGGTGGGGAGGAAAATTTTCTCAAGAACACTCCAGGTGCGTTCTCAAGAGCATCCCAGGGAACGTTCTCAAGAGCATTCCAGGGGACGTTCTCAAGAACATTCCAGGTGACGTTCTCAAGAACATTCCAGGGAACGTTCTCAAGAACACTCCAGGGAACGTTCTCAAGAGCATTCCAGGGAACGTTCTCAAGAACATTCCGGAGTGGCTACTCAAAGTGTGAGTGACTACCGTACACATGTCCATGTGTGTATGTTTTCGTGTTAAAGTTTCCCGGATAAGAAGATTTTAGTTGGAAGTTACCTGAACTTTGAACTTTCGCCGAGAACAGAAGAGTTCCCACTTGGATCCCTAGTCCCTTGTCTTAGATCTAACTAACAGTCAAGTTGCAAATGATGGTGGAGATCATAACTTCGCACAATAAATACTTGCCATCGTGCGGTTTGCGCTGGCCGTTCGGAACCCCTTTTTTGAACGATCGAATCCCGTTTTATGGAGGAGGAAGATGAGTTTTAGGAGGGTGGGCACGAAACGGAGGCTGATTCCCGAGTGGAGAGTAAGGTCTGCCATGGCGATGAGGCTGAGCTCGGGCGCGGGGCAGCGACTCGGTGTTTTAATTAAGCTAATGGAATGAAAGAGATTTGTATGGCAGAGCCGAGCGGGAGATACGGAAGATGGGCCGTCTCTTTGACCCACTGGCCTTGTCGTTTGATCCCTGTTTAAGTGCCCGAGCATCTCAACAGCTGTTTCGGTCTCTTGCGCGTCTTCGTCTTGGGTCTTGCGTCGCGGTGGCCCCGCTATGCTTCCAGTCGGACGCTCCCGCGCTTCTAGTGCTTCAGCTCAGCCAGTGGCGTTTTTTCCAAGTTGGTAACGCTGTTTTTTCGCCTTTTCAATGGGATCAGGACGTTGCATCCACCTGCGATGCATCCACTCAGCTGTTAGGTTAGGTTAGGTTATGTTAGGGAAGTTACATAAGGCAGGGTGTCTACAAGTCCGGAATTTCCGGAAAGTCCGGGAATAGTGCTGATTTTTTAAGGGCGGTCCGGAAGTACTGAAAAAGTGCGGAAATTCCGCAAGTAGGTCCGGAAATTTACTCACTTTTGTGTAATTTTTGTTGCAATTTGAGCGAGAAATTCAAATTTTTGAAATCTTCCGAATCTCGTCAAATGGAGGTGCTGAAAAAGTACTGAACTTTTCTGTTGAGATGGTACTGAATTTCTTGGGAATGTACTGAAAAAGTGCTGTAAAAGAACTGATTTTTGGCCAGCCTGTTTTAGTGGACACCCTGATAAGGGTGGATACATCGCAGGTGGATGTAAAGTCACGCACTCCATGGTGAGGAGAGAGCTCAGCTGGATGAATAGCTATCGTTTTACTTACATTTTCACATTATCTGAAAAAAAATACGAAGTGTATTTCATTCCGGACTCTTTTTTGCAATTTTGTCTCTAAAAAGTTTGAGTGATTAGAATGAGGAGTGCATATCGCACCTCGTAAGACGTGCTCGTAAGAGGTTAACTCCGCAAAAACACTTGATACCGCGAGCTTACCCCTAAACAAAGATAAGATCCTGCCTCGCACTCATTCCCATCACTCGAGTTTTTGGTGACAATATGGGTTCCAGAGTGATATCCATTCCAAATTTCGCTCCGATATCATTAACAATGCACTCACTGCAAGGAGGGGGAACCTTCCATCGCTTGCAAGTCTTGCCGCAGAGTTCGGAGTTTGGAAAAAATGCGATGGGTTTAGCTGTAATTTTATGGAAATAAGGCCATAGCTGCAGACAGGAATTGTTTATAAATATTTGGAAGAGAAAGAGAAACATCGATTATGGCAGCATTCATCACCCACAAAGTGGGAGCTGGCTTTCCGAAGCAAATTCGGCTCGAGAGAATTCTTCGAGTCAGGTGTCTGCGACGTCGCGCAAATTGCAGCAGCGGTTTCTGCAGGCGCGGGCTGTGCATGCCTCCGCCAATGTGGTTGGCGGTCCGGTGTCCGTTGCGCTGGCGAAGCACCGCACCGGTTGCACGGNGGGGGGGGGGGGGGGGCTGGGATTTAATACGGAAGTACAGCCAGGTCACCAGGCAAGGTAAACCAGTTGTTAGAATTCATAGATGTGTAATTCAAACTGGGACTGGTCAGGTCCACTCCCGACCGCGCGGCGCACACTGGATCGAGTCATTAGGAGTGGTCGGACAAAATTTGGAAACTTTAAACGCTTGTACTGCGTTTAAACGAAACTTTGAGGCTCTAAAAGTAGTTCCATTGGTTTTCTCGTGAAATTTTCTTCCAGTAGCACCCCTTGAAATTTAAAATGTGACGAAATAAACATCAAAATTTGCAGTTTTAGTCAAAAATTTCATGTCCGACGTCTCTAATTGACTCGACCTATTGTGCGGCGCGCTCGCCGGGACTGGTGCGACCATCTCGCCTTCGAGCTCGGTCACTTCGGTCAGTAATCCTCTTCTTCTTGTTAGAAATTTTCGCTGAAGGCTCCGGAGGCCCTGGGGCCGAATTTCGTCAGGAAATGAGCGTACTTCAATATCCTCAGGTGGAGCCTCAGCTTATTGAATTATGTTACATTTTAGTGTGGAAATATCGGCAAAAGTCGATTCTTGTTTTGCTTCGCTCTGAACCCTAAACTAGAGGACCTATATAGTGAGAAAACGGACGTGTTTGCAATTCTGAGGTTAGGCCATGGATCTTTTTGGGGCTCAAAAGAGCAGCCAGCCTATGAATTCATATTATCTACGGTGATTCATTTTTACAATTGTCACGACCCGTTGTTTCTTACGGAACACACTTTTTCGGAAATCTTAATGACCCCCCCGTCTCCTCACTGTATGACAAATATCATTGAAGAATTGAGGATGATAACTTACTGACGACCAGCGAAAGATCGCGCGAACTTTCTTAAGAGTTTTTGTGTTTTCGCCAATAAAGAGTATGTTACGCAATGCTGGCGACGTAATTTATGAGCGCTCCCTTACAATGCTCATGAATACTTATTCACATAATCCTCACATGCTCATATTGGGGTGTATTCATAATCGTTTCTCCAATATTAAGAAATAAGTTGCTTCTAACTTTCGATTTTGTGCAGGCGTTGAGATTTTAACTTATCTCTGAAATATCTGTCAGAATATTGCCTCCTTTAAAGCGACAAAGTGCAAACATTTTAGGATAGATCTTTCTAACAATAAGCGATAGACAATAGATATAGTTGCATACGTTATTAACACTAATCACCCTTGAAGCGGACACAAGAACTTGTCTTTTCCACAAGCTCGCAACAGCCTTACCTTTTCGTTTTTTAAGTCATACCCTTCTCTACAATCGTCATTTCTGTTGGACTTTCGTTCAAGTTTTCATTTATTCTCCTTCAAAAGGATCCGTCATATACCATCCTCCGCCTATGTAGTTTTTAAGATTGAAGTTTCCTAATGAGCACAATAGCAATTACCATATGGGTGTGTTTGAGCAATTCAAAGGGAGTTCTCATAGACTAACCATGGACAGAAATCCATTTTCTCCCTTGACGTCACGTTATTCCTCGCTCATGGAGCGCTGAGATCACACCTGTTTTTCTAACCGCGCAGATCCGGGACCCCCGAAGAAGCCGAACTTGACGAAAATTGCGGTCTCATCACCACAAAACACAGTAGACAAATCATGCGTATTAAAAATCCGGTCTCCTATTATATACTTTTCATCTACGAAGATTAATAATGGATTATCATCGCTATTTGACAGCCGTGCTATGAGGCCCGCGGCCTACACGCATCGCACGCACATCGCCACGCGGATTTCACACCGACCTTGAACATACTTAATCTTTTCCCCGTCTATTTTGGCCATCTTTAATTGGCTCCCGCTCACTTTTTTCTATCTCGTTTTCGCTAGTATTTTTGGGAACGCCCACCCCCCTCCCCCATCAAAGGTAAATCGAAATAGTGACGAGGGGGTGGAGCATGTTTTTCCTTCTGCGTGTAAAAATTTTAAAACGTAACGTCCTTGAGCATCTTGGTGGTAAGGTCAGAATTAGTTTTCGGAGCTGAAAGGGGGGGGGGTTGTCGCTGGACCATTTGTCTTTTTTTGGAAATGAGTAATTCTGGATGTCGGCGTGGCCTCATCGGGTTTTTCTTCGCACGTGTGTTTTTCGCGTCTGTTTTTCCCACTGCGTATCGACTTTTTCGGGAACATCCGAAGAAGAAGAAGAATCATGTTTGTATCTAAAATCTTGAAGCATTTATTTTTACATTTGCTTAAATATCATAATAAAAATCTCATAAGAAGTCAATAACATGAGTTCAACGGTAACCGCTAGTGGTACTAGTTGGCCAAAACACCGAGCATAATATCATAAAGAAAAGTAATTTTCATGGCAACAAAGGAGTTAGCATTGAAACAACGATTCGTTTTTCTTATACTGAGCGGATTATAGGAGTAAAGGATTTTCAAGCTAGGGAAAATGTTCAACAAGTAATTTGTAAAAGATGTATACAATATATTTTCACTCCATGCTCGTTTTATTAGTTATGTCACTAATTTCATTCCGTCTTAAAAAAGCTGATGAAATTCTATTACGACGTAAATAAAAAAATTTCGCCCAGATTTTGGGTCGGAACACCAAAAATATGATTGGATTTTACATAACACGCCTTCATATCAACATTCTAGATCACGTGTGAAATTTTCAACATGGAAGTTATTTGATGTCACTAGATAACGTTTTCACCTTACCAAGTAGTAAAGCATCAGCTAGTCCCATAAACTCCACTGATAAGAAATAAAAAGAAAGACGCAGAACCTATTATCTCTGGAAGCATTAAGTTAGAGGGCGTGTACGTATAATTGTTCATTGTTAGCGATATTTTTACATCGTCTTTAAGTCGTAACAATTTTAAGCACACTGACAGAATGCAGAAATAACTCGTAGAGCCTAAGGAATCAGCAGCAAGGTAGGGAAGAATGTTTAAGTAGTTTCAAAATGAACACACAGGGTTTGAGAAATACTGCCCTGGTAATTCCTGCTTACTGCTTGAAGCACTATCCTTATTTGTAAGTGGTGAAAAATCACAATTTTTCTCGTCAAAGTATACTTATTTAAGTTCTCAACGCCCACCTACTTTAACGGATGCTAATAGTGTTCGCGATAAGTAGATACTAATAAGTTCAAAAAAAAAAAAAAAAAGAAAGAAAAAAAATTGAACATAAACGGTATTGTATGACTATTTAAAGTCAACAATTATGTAACTGATAGATACCCACAGTAATTACGTAGTTTTCCAACTCGGTCCTCTGTATACTTATTTGTTCAATTATATCCTTGTTGATTCGGACGATTTTCAAGTTTCGCTCGGGCTGGTTTTTGCTTAAATTGTTCGACGATTTGCAAATTTTCAATATGCCCAGTGAGTATGTTGTCAATTTAAATATGTGTAGTAAAATAATTGATTTCCATCGAGGCAAGCCTCTTGATCTCTATCGAAGGGTCTATAATATTTTTAAATGGAAGAAAATCAGTGTTACTACATGTGGAGAATAGCTCAGAAACTTCGTAAGCGAGGCGCTCATCATATCTTAACTGAGTGATTTTGCACCTATTACCTACTTCATATACGCGATAGTTGATCCGACTAAACTTAGTTCGCGACACATGGGGGGCTCGCTTCGTACATGCCTCAACTGGGGGTCCCTGACACTCCAGGATCCCAGGCCAATCCAGCCCTGGCCGAAACTTGCCTAGTCATCGGGCAATAATAGGTCGGCTGTTTGATTAGTTTGCGAGCTTTTTTGTTTGCAAGGCTATAAATATAAAAAAATCAAGGTCATTCGCACGACTTTTTAAACCAGCGCTCCAGCGCGAAAAATTAATGTCAAAGCGACTGGAAAGCGATGGAGGATACGCCGTGGAGTCGGGGGGCTGAAATAATCCCGTGATTTCAGCGCCGCCTAGTTGGCCCGAATTCCGAGCGGAAATCGAAGCCAGGACCCGAACTTATCGGGGGAGCTAATTTTTCTAAAAGCTCGAAGCTTTTCGCAAACAATTAAAACAGCGATTAACTCCGCGACGGTGTCAAAGTTACTCGGGCATTAGATTAAAAGTTGCGGACGGCTTCGACGGGAGCGGGAAAAGTAACGCAAAGTTAGCGCACAGATTAGTCCAGATCGCTAACATCCAATCTAGCCAATGCTTCAGAAGCGTGAGTAATTTTGCTTACAGGTTAGGCAACTTTAGAAAATTGATGGCACTACCAGTAGTGAAAGAACTTGACCGGATCGAGAGAAATTTCCTATTGAATCTGATTATAAAGCTTGAAAAAAGTATAAATAGTAATGTGTAATAATGGTTTTTGATCAAATAAGATTTTATCAAGTACTGTTATGCTAAGTATTCTGTTTCAATATTCTTACAACAGTTGGTAGCAATTAACTGCTCTCATGGGGGCCTGGCGGGAATTCAAAACTAGGAACCANTCAGGTCGCCACTCAATTTTTTACTTGTTTTTATGTGTTTTTGCTGAAAATGAGCTGGAAGCAGCTCGAAACGTCTTACCTTTTAGTGTTTCAATAATTTTTAGCCTTGTTTACTCGTATTTTAATTAATTCTCCTTCTTTATTTATTTCCACCTTAATTATTTAATCTGGAAATATTGAACCGCATAAATTCTACTGAGAGACTAATTCTTGAATTCTTCGGAACGTTTCATCCCACAAAAATCTGAAAGAGAAGTATTCTCCCGCCGAAAATCTGCTGAAAATAGCCAAAATTTCAGTTTTGGTTCCTAGTTTTAAATGCCCATGGATTTTCCCGCCAATGGCGCTCACAAAACTACTCACGCTCCTCCGCCGATGTTAGCGATCTGGACTAATCTGTGAGTTAGCGTCATTCATATGGGAGCTGACAGGTGAAGCACACGCCGGGGGCGTTAATCATACGCCTGGCGCCACCTCGCGGTCCGCCCGACTACTAATTTTCATTTTCGGCGGCTGTCGAGTCGAGTGCCGATCGGCGATTTCGCATTGCGCGTCGCCCGATCGGGCGCCTTCATCTCGTCGAACGGCAACCCGCCAGACATTCGTTTCGATCACTGAAAAATTATGTTGAACACCCATTACCGTAGTATCCACGTGATTAACTTCGAAGAATCAACATGTTTTATCCTATAAGCTCTTCAATGTGGGTCCGTTTGTGTTGGATTTATTTTTCGTCACCATATTTTTTTTTCTTCCGTGGCCAATGAGCGTTTAGTCAAACGCTAAATTAAGAGAGGGAACCAAAAGGAGACAAAAGACACACGCGGAATATCGATTATTTTTCACCGAAAAATTTAGTGTAAAATTGTTTGTTAGGATAGTTGAGAGGAAATCCTGCGAATTTTTCAAATCTTCAGCGTTTCCAACTCATGAAAAAACTCGTTTGATAAAAAAGTAGCTTGTGAAGTATTCAAGTCAGCTCAATGTATTTCAAACTTCAGACAAATTGCAAATTCACACAAAAAATTATCTTTTGATTCGTCTTCCTTTTTTTGTGAGTGTGTGTTTGATGGACTTGTAGTACTGCGTGTTGCCTGCAGGCCCGCCACATCCCATCTCGGGCCCTGGTACCAATTTTCTGGCCCGGGCCCCTAGCAAGGGGGGGGGGTCCGGGGGGCCTCCCCCGGGAAATTTTTGAAATTTTAAATCTATTTGGACGCATTATGAAGCTCTTATGATGAAGATTTTCCATCAATTTCTGCAGAATAATTACGCCTTTTTGTTTCCTTTCAGCACCCAAAACGTTCGAATTGTTGCATTCAAAACATCTATAAATTTTTTTTTGAGGGGGCAGATGATAATTTCCAATTCTATGGGGAGCCGGGCCCCCCTGGACTCCCCTTTCGTACGTCTATGGCAAGGGAGTTAAGCCATTGAAGTCGAGGATGCCCAGAAAGGAGCATCTTAGCATCCGACAACGGAAGAAAATGAAACACAGTTACTAAAAATATCATTCTACATATACTCAAAATCTTGAAAATCTCTAAAAAAGTAAGACAAATTTTATAGTGCCCTAGCGTGTTTTTGAAACTTTATTCACCTTTTGCGGATTTTTAAGGTAATTTTTTCACTTTTCCCTACAAGACAAGGGTTACACATGAATTCGTAGTGGTTTGTCACCTACGTCACGGGCCCCTCCAGGGCCCGGGCCCCGGTACCAAGGACCCAGTATCCCCCCCCCCTTGTGGCGGGCCTGGTTGCCTGTGCACGTTTTTTTAATTTAAGGGCTCAGAAATTATGAACTTATGTTCAGAATTGTTTTTCATTGTTTTTAGCTCTTACGACACCGAAAAATTCAGACATTTTTAAGTAATAGAAGTAGGTTGGTTTGGCCATCTAGCATCTGACATTTTCAAAGCGACGATTCCAGATTTTTGCAGTTCCGTCTAAGGTTGGACTTTTTTCGAGGAGGTGTACTGTTTCGTAATTTGTTTACCCTCGAATTCATTTCAGTTCGTCGCCGATCAAAGTATTTTTGTGTCGTTGTAATAACTGCAGTTGACAGTTGATAACGGAGTACCCTTCATATCTGTCCCCGCCCGGAGAAACCCAACTACTTTTCGCTGCAGCACACTACTCGTTCGAAGTTCGACACTACCAAGCAGTCTTGCCAGTTTCCAGGAAGAACCTCGACGAAAATCATCGTTAGTGTACGAAATTTCCAATTTTCGAAAGGAAGCGGCAACACCGCTAATGGGGGCGGGGGTTAACGGAGGAATATCCGAACGGAAAGACAAACTGAAAATTATCACGAGAAGCGGAAAATCTGTTCGGGGCGAATTTAAATCGGAGCGCATCGAAGGTGCTTTAATTAAAAGATACGGGATTAGTTCGAGGGAGGATGGGTGTCCGGCGGGTTGCGTCGCCGCGGGTTGGCAGGGGCGAAGGAGCGCCGAAGGAGGCGCCTACATAATTTAGACGCTCCTCCGTCGACGGTTGCAAGTCGGAAAGTTGGTCGATGTGTGTCTCGCCTGAACTCTGAAGCACGGTTATGAGTTACAATTAAATTGAATCCGGGGGCCCGAGGGTGATGTCGAGGGTTNGGGGGGGGGGGGGGGGGGGGGGGGGCACACACTCCAACTTCGCCGGCAACGTCTTTCTGTTTCTTTTTGATAAATTTTATCTCCGGGATCGGGGCACCGTTAACGGTGAATCAAAATCGAGCCGCGAGACTCAGCAACCACCGGAGCGGCGGCCAAACCGCAGCCCAAGTTCACAGTTTTATCAACCATTACATAAATGTACTCACCCGCTATTGGCAATAAATGTCACATTGCCACTGATGTACTCACATTTTCCTGTCCCCGCCCCGCCCCGCTCGGGCGGAGACGGAGGGATTTACCTAATACACCCATCGGAAACCGCTCGCCGTACTTATTCTCCTGCGGGAGAACTTAGTTTTCACTTGTTTTATAGGTGCTCTTAAAAGCGGTCGCGAGACACTTCGCCGTGTATTTATATCCTCGGACACTAATATCCAAACTAACTGTTATACCTACTTTTCCCCGAGTGCAGTCTTCTTTTTCAGCGTTCCGAGGATAAATTCCGCTCGGCGCTAATTCTTCCCCGAAGAGAAAAAAATCAGAAACTCCTCCACGTA
Source organism: Bemisia tabaci (assembly GCF_001854935.1). Taxonomy (NCBI): domain Eukaryota; kingdom Metazoa; phylum Arthropoda; class Insecta; order Hemiptera; family Aleyrodidae; genus Bemisia; species Bemisia tabaci. Next base: position 6,537,809 of record NW_017549038.1, on the reverse strand, counting down.
GGTACTTATGCTTTTCTGAATTGCCCACAAGTAGATAGACATTATTTTTTCCGCCCCATCCCAAACCGTGCAGAGACAGGATTAAAAATATATGTGTTGTATCTTCAAATGAACTACACTTTGCAATTATTAGGAACCACAATTTCTGATTCATCCGTAACCTCTGTGATAAGGGAAACTAATGGTACGTATGTTCTTTATGAAATGAGCCAGAATTTTTAGTTCCTGATTGCAAAATTTAGTCAAAATATCTCTCTTTTCTGAAGCGCCTAACTCAGGAAAAGGATGAATCATGAGCATTTCAATCGCTCAAAATTTGTAAAGGATGCCTTTCCACCGCTGCACAATGAAACGGGCTTCGGCGAAAGATCGGACATGAACCGGACTGAAATTGCAAATATTGATAGCTATTTTGTCACACTATACATTTTAGGGAAAATAATTTTAGGGGGGGGGGGGGGTCTTGCAGGAAATTTTACGAGGAAACCAATAAAACCACTTTCAAACTTCACCGTTTCGTATTAACGAAAGATGTAAACTTCTGGACTTCCGGCGACCAATTATTACGACTGTCGTGTGGGGTTGCATATACGTTACTTAAAGGCGATTCTTAAGCTCCCTTCTAAAATACTCTACAGAGTTATGTCATCTCTCTTGAGTTTTGGCAAAGTGCAAGCAGATCACAATAAAAAGTCACCTCGTAGAAAGACGGAAGGCTACGCCCACGTCCCTCGACCCCTACGCGGTCCACCCTCAAACACGGCAGGAGTTCGCTTTTGGTGGTCGAATTTTCCCGTTCTAAATTAGAGCTAGTCGGAGAGTCAGCGACCAATTCTCGACTCGATCTCTAACTGGACCTTGCTTTTCGCTTAGCAAGCAATTTAACGCTGTTGCTGAGTTCTCTGTTCGAGAAACCTTTTTATCGGGGAGGGAGGGGGGGGGGGCGACTTCTCTGTTCGAGTGGGGAGCAACTCTCCCCCATAAATTTTTTAAACCCAATCAGAAAAAGATTCATCGCGGCGTGACGGCACGGTCATAACGGTTATAAATGCTCGTGAACGGAGATTTCGAATTCCACCCATTTGTCATGAAATTCAAACGAATTTAAAAAAAGGGAAAAAAGGAGCAGGAATAAAAGCTGTAAATGCGCGGTGACTAAATGATGAGTATGGCTCGGATCTAAAGCGGTGTTGCTTGATTTCTTACACTCCGCAGTAATTCGTTTTATGTGTGTTTCAAAGTTCAATAAAAAAACTACCGAAAACCCGTAAAAACATTTTTCGAGTAAAATATTTGGTCGGGAAAATTGGCGCGTTGTTACTTAACCGGAAACATCCCCTTTCACCACTGCAAGAAGATTGACAAAACTAAGAGCAAGAGTAGAGGCAAAAACCTCCCTCGAATCTCAGGGTGCACCAAGACTTCTGTACCGAAAGCGTCCAAAAACTTACTCTTAACTTCACAAAAATAGTTTAAAAACATGACGAATTTAAAAATCAACGACGAAACGAACATTTATGAACTGCACACTGGACAAAAATGCTTGGTTCAAGCGTGATGATTCTTACATATCCCGCAAAGAGTCTCACTATTATGATTTAGATCGTATTCGATAGTGGGTTCGATGCATCATTTTGTTCCAAACGATAGAACTTAATCTCCAATATAATTTTTAGGATTTAAGAAGGAAAATCTGAAAATGAGAAAATTCCCAACAGTTTCACTTTTCAATACCATTTTATACTCCTAAGCATCAAAAATCTATCACAAAAAACCCGTTACCTCAGATTACTCAATTGACTTTTGAGGCTATGTTTACATGTTGAACCAATCGATATCGATAAAATCTTACCTGTTTGATGTATCGAATAGGATCCATCATTCTTGAGTCAAGACAAAATATTTTTGGCGGCAAATTTAAGGTCTTTATTTTCAGCGTACCGAATGTTGATAGGAGACGCCTGTTCCTAGTCATTACGTGTCGGTCATTTTTGGTCTAATACCACATATCTTCTCTTGCAAAATTGGGGATTCTACAGAAATCCGAATGTTCAATTTCCTGTAACGCAATGCATTTGAGGTTTCTCCTATGTGTCGTCCATTAAAAAATTAGTAGCAATCGTGGCAACCTTGGAAGGGACGCCGCGCCGCGCAGTGGACAAAGTGAGGTTTTAGCTAATTGCTCATCAGTTTCCAATCGGATCCCGGCCATTATTTATGTATCGCCTGTCGTCCAGTTTTACCCGGGTCATAATTCCGACCGTGAATTTGACGCTAGCATTTTTACCCCTCGTCAATCTCATTTGTTTCGACTCCTCTTCAACCACTTACGACCGTGAACATCCATGATCGGAAGCTCTCTTTCCCGACGGATTGCTCATACGCGACCTTGCTCACCTTTTTTAATTTAGACACTTCTTCATTTGAAATTCAGTTATAACTTTTTTTGATTATCTTAAAAGCAGCTTAATATTAGTTTATTTTTGGTAAGCTTTGTTAGTGGTTGATGTTTGGAGTGCTATTTCTATGTTAAATGACTGAATTCCGTTTAAAGCTATTTTTTAAATACTCTTCGGATTATTGGATTCAGTCGCCGCGTTTCATCCATAGAGTACATAGAGTCGTAATGTAAATGGGAGAGCTGGCGCCATGTTCTGCTCGACGAGTTCCGAGCCCGGTGTGCGCCGAGTTCGGGTCACTTTTTCGATACATGTTCGATCCAAAATGGCGGTATGGAATACGTGGTGATTCCTATCTTCTTTGTTTACATCAGATGGCCGGGTACCCGTGTATCGCAAACAATCGATTATGTATCGAAAAAGTGACCCGGCGTCACACAGGAGTCTCGGAATTCGGGACCTGGAAAATGCTTAAAAGTGGCGCCAGCTCACCCACTTACATTACGACTCTATGTACTCTATGGTTTCATCACCGTACATACAGCTGCCGTTTATTTCACCGTCGATTTTTTGGGGGAAAAAAAAAACAATAATATACCGATATATTTTGTACAACCTAAAATGAAGTTAAAAATACTCGTAGCGCGAAAATCAACCGTTGGATTATATTGATCGAATGAAATTTTGTTCGTTCGGATTCTTTCAGCTTTATTTTAGAGTTTTCAAAATGAATTTTTAGAGGAGATCCCGCTAAAACGTGCCTCTACGTGTAATGGATTGATTTTTTCTTCTTTCCCCTTTTTTCTAAGTGAAACTAACAAGGGGAGTCTACGAAGTGACATCCTGGGATTGGGTTCATTTTGCTTGTACATGAAGAAGAGACAAATCTAAGGTTGACGTATTTTTTTTTAGCCGCCACCTCCCAACCGTTCTCGAGATATCGATTTTTAAAGTTACGATTTTTGCACGTTTCCGCGCGGAGTTCCGGCGAGTCAACTGAGCGCCGGCAAGCTGCACGAAGCGCGTTTCCTATCAGCGCTGCAGACCGGCCATTCTTATTAATAGTGCCGTGGCCGAGTGGTAGAGTGTTCGCCTACCATTCCATCGATCGCGGGTTCGAATCCCGCTTCGTGCCGCAGCTCTTATGGTACGCCGCAATGCGTTTTTACAAGTTTTCTTTATTTTTATCACACACCAAGGGGTCCGCCCCCTGGCCGCTACGCGGCCCAACCCCCGGGGCGAAAAGGCGCGCTTCGCGGCGAGCGAAATCATCGAAATCGACCGTTGACGGTTGCAAATTCAGAGTAAGGAAAAAGTCATTAAGAATATAGTGTGGTGGGAAATTTTTATTTGAAACATCATTTTATCATTCAATTAAAATTATTTACCCAGTAACCGTCAACGGTCGATTTCGACGATTTCGCTCGCCGCGAAGCGCGCCTTTTCGCCCCGGGGGTTGGGCCGCGTAGCGGCCAGGGGGCGGACCCCTTGGTGTGTGATAAAAATAAAGAAAACTTGTAAAAACGCATTGCGGCGTACCATAAGAGCTGCGGCACGAAGCGGGATTCGAACCCGCGATCGATGGAATGGTAGGCGAACACTCTACCACTCGGCCACGGCACTATTGATAAGAATGGCCGGTCTGCAGCGCTGATAGGAAACGCGCTTCGTGCAGCTTGCCGGCGCTCAGTTGACTCGCCGGAACTCCGCGCGGAAACGTGCAAAAATCGTAACTTTAAAAATCGATATCTCGAGAACGGTTGGGAGGTGGCGGCTAAAAAAAAATACGTCAACCTTAGATTTGTCTCTTCTTCATGTACAAGCAAAATGAACCCAATCCCAGGATGTCACTTTGTAGACTCCCCTTGTAAGTAAAACTGGTATTTTAGCATATCTTAGCATGTTCTTCGATATCTCGATTTTTTTTTTTTTTTTTACTTCGGTGCAGCTTCCCCCAGTATTTTAGCAAATTTTCTTCGATATCCCGATGTTTTTTTTTTTTTACTTCGGTGCAGATTCTCCCTAAAATTCTTCCATATCGACGGTGAAACTACCAAACCACGTACCTATCTCGGTTTGCGGCGTTGCAGACTTCCTGACATACATAATTTTTTAACTGAAAAACTACTTAACATCAATTCTTGAAAACTTCCATAATTTTTCTTCACTTTGCGAAGAAAACTCTGCGGAAACTTCAAGGAATGAAATCGATTTGTTCCCTTTCAAAAAAATGAAATGGGCGCAGAGATTTTCAAAAACAGCAAACGAGATACGTGGTCTGGTAGTTTCACCGTCGATATTTGATATTAAGGGTTTTAGATTTGTAATTTGACTGAATTTTCGTTTCCTACTCGAAGAGGGGGTTGAAACCACCCCAAAACGTGCCTGTTTTCTCTTTAGCTTTGCGGTTTCCCATGTTACCCCCCTTGTTTTTTTTCGCTAAATTATTTGGACAATTTTTGTGTATTATTCTCACTCTCCCTAGATTTAGAGCCTTGTTGTATCCATGGTATGCGATATTAATGAAATGGTTTTGGTTTGTTTCAGAATTCGATCCGGCACAACCTGTCGCTGCACGACCGGTTCATGCGGGTGCAGAACGAGGGGACGGGGAAGTCCTCGTGGTGGATGATCAACCCCGGGGCGAAGCCGGGGAAGTCGGCGCGGAGGCGGGCCACCTCCATGGAGACGTCCAAGTTCGAGAAGCGCCGCGGGCGGGTCAAGAAGAAGGTCGAGGCCCTCCGCAACGGCATCGGCCCCGGCATCGAGCCCACCCCCAGCCCCAGCTCCTCCGTCTCCGAAAGCCTCGACTTCTTCTCCTCCTCCTCACCCCTACAAGCTTTCCAGTTGAGGTAACTATCATTCAATAGAGAATTCGCAAATTTCTGAAATTTGATGAATTTCGTGTTTAAGTGGAGACCACTGGGTGAACTGAACACGAGGATACCCTTGGTTTATGAATTGAACAATTATTGAAGAGTATATGACAAAATGATCTAATCTCCTAAAATACATGTGTTTGAATGGGAAATGCCGCTAGATGACGTCATTAGGTGGTGCATTTTCTAACTTTTAAATCTATTTTTATACTCTTTCTCGCATCAGAAAAAAATTATAAAAAATACTGCGAAATCAGCTCTTTAAGCACTTTCAAATGAAGCATAAAAAAATTGCATGCAAATTCTCCATTCCGAGCATCGAACATAGTTCGCAAGCTGGAGCTTTTCAAGTCGCCGCTCGTCTGACGTAAGGGCGTATCTAAATTTTCATGTGAGCCCTGTTCTCCGTACAGTTCTATGCTTCCTGGAGCTCTTGCGGAAAACGCCCTTACGTTAGAGGAGCTATGAAGTATACCGGGTGTTCCAGACCAACCGCCTACCATCTTTTTCTCGGTAACGGCCGAGAATTGAGCTTCACGACGAACACTTTTATGGGTAAATCATCCCCAAAAGAATTCAATGAAAATGATTTGATCCTGATTTTTTTTGAGGGGGGGGGTGGGGGGTTAAAAATATTTTCTTTGAATTCTTTTGGGTTGATTTACCATAAAACTGTTTGTCGCGAAGCTCAATTTTCGGATAAAGGCGGGTGGTTTGGAACACCTGTCACTTCAATGGACCAATGGATAGGGTAAGCAGGGTCGGATTTACGAGAATGTCAAGTGTGTGAAGTTAAGAAAAAAAAAATGAAACACACCTTGAATAAACATGATTTTACGCAGTTTTTACCCAAGCCCTCGTGACGCTTGTTTGGTCTAAAATCACGCAAGTCATTACGTTTTAAAATCATTTGTTGGGAAGTTCGTGGGTACGTAGACAAAGGCCACAGACTTTTTCAGACGGTTTTTTGATAAAAATTTGCGAGAGGTGCAGGCGCGAAGATATCTTTAAGACGTCCTATCTCGCATTTTCGACCAAATTAGTTCTAAAAGGGCTCGTTTTAAAGCTAATGAGTTTCTCTCCTAAGATTTACACTATGCAGATAATATTTTGCTACCATTTATTCGTATCACTTTTTGGACAGCCTTTGCGTCTTTTGCTTATTTTAACGTTTCATAGAAAATAGCAGATCATTTTTATTGCATACAATTTTGAGTGATTTTAATGGCTTTCTGAAAAACACTCATAGGTCTGTATCCTCCAAAAATTTTGCAATTCCTCTTCTTTGCGATTCTTCTCTCGTTCTCCGTTTCAGATATACGCGTAACAAACGTCTGTTGTAGTGGCACGACTAAAAATAAACTCCTGATCGAGTTATGTAAGTACGTGTGAAAATATTGCACCATTAAAAATCGATAAATAAATCAATATGTCGCCAGTTTAAGACGTGTTCAATACACAAGAAACTTGGCCGATTTTGGAAACGTTGAAATTTACGTTTTGTGCAAAGTTATCTACACGAAATTTTCAAAGAGAAAATGTGTAGGTAAGTAGTTATTTAATTCAACTCATGGTTATTCACATATTTATCGATCACAGTAAAACTACATCCGCTGTAACGTATATCTTATCGGAGGTTCGGCTTTTTAGTGCATTTTCATCGCGCAGAATTTAAGATCGTAATTTTTTAGTCTGTCAATTTGAGAGTTCGAAAATGATCGTATAAAGCAGATGGGACCCTCTTTTTCTTGCCGTTGCGCCTTCCAAATTTCGCAGGCGCCTCCATGTAAATTACTGATGATGAAAGTACCAAACCACCTATCTCGGTTTGCGACGCGCGACGTCGCAAATCTCTTCTCACATTTTACTTTTCTATAACTTATAGCTAGATAATTATTTCACTTAATTTCACTCGATTTTTTTTCGTTCATTCGACAATATTCTCCGAAAATTTCACCCAAAAATGTGAAGCAATATTCTCTTGAAAAAATCAAATCTGAGAATATGTTCTCCCCCCGCACGCGAGATCCGTGATTTGATAGTTTCACCATCGATATGAATGTGTAATATGAGGGGTTTTTTTTTTTTTTTTTTTTTTTTTTTTTTTTTTTTTTTTTTTTAAAAATCTCAAATGTATATTAATCCCATTTGCTTTGTTGCATCCAACTTAGGTTTCTAAGGCCTCGAGGACATCTGGACTGTATTTTGCTATTAGGATTTACTATTTCTTGCTTATCTATGGAAGCACACATGTCTGCACAGGAAAACAGATGGTATTTACGTCGTTTCCAAAATAAGTCAGAAATTGTATAGTTGTAACTCGTCCATGGAAACACATATCGGCATAGGGAAACTAATAGTACTTACGTTGTCTCTACATTAAGCCAGTAGTAGGGGTTCTGGCTCATCTACGGAAGCACGTATCTGCACTGGGAAAAAAAATACATTGGATCTAGAGTCCAGACTCTTGAAAACATTGACAAGAAAAAATACTCTTGATTCAATCGGATTTTTCCTTGAATCAAAACGAAATCCACCTAAATTAAGAGGCTTCGTTCTTGATTTAAGCTAGATTCTGATTGAATCAAGAGTACTATTTCTTGTCAATGCTTTTAAGAGTCTGGACTCTAGGTCCAATGTGTTTTTTTTTCCAGTGTGCATAAGAAAATTAATGGCACGTACTTTGCCTCTAAAATAAGTCAGAAGTAGTAGTTCCCTGTCGCAAAATCCAGTCCATTTTGTCTGGGGTCACACGGAGCGTGTAACTAATTTCCGTGCGGGACAGTCCTGATTTCAGGCCGCGGACATCGTCGAACGCCTCCTCGTGCGGGCGGCTCTCCCCGATCCCGTGCGAGACGGACTGGACGACGTACCGCAACGCGGAGCAGCTGGCCGGGATCATGGAGCAGGCGCGGCTGAGCCAGGAGCAGGAGCCCGGCTACAACATGAACCAGGGCTACCAACCCGGGCCGCCGGGGACCCAGCACCAGCAGCCGCCACCCCCGTACCACCAGACCCCCCAGTACAGGCTCTTCTCCCAGTCGCAGCCGCAGCAGCAGCCGCAGCCCCAGTCGATAGCCCAGCAGCCTCAGTCGATAGCCCAGCAGCCCCAGTCGATAGCCCAGCCGCAGTCCATGCCTCAGTCCATCCCGCAGCCCCAGCCCCAGCCTCAGATTTGTCCCCTCCACCGTGTTCAGTCCTGCACCTGCAATTGCATTTCTACTCAGGTAAACATCTTAACTCTTTTTTGACATTGGGCTTCCATTTTCCGATTTTTTATACCCTCCTCTACTACCCACCGTCTCGCTTGTCAGGTACATCCTCTCAAAAACGCGAGGTTGATTTAATTCCACCTCCACATTTTTCAATATTTCAAAAAAAAAAAAAAAAAAAAAAAAAAAAAAAAAAAAAAAATTGAAGAATAATGATAAAGGCAGTGAAATTTATCCGCAGTGTCAAAAACATTAACATTTTTTTGCCGTCGAATATTTATGGTATGTAAACTTTCAAAGAAGCGAAACAATTAAGGACACGATTCAAATTTCATGCATCTTGCCATTTAATTAGCCCATGACACGATGCCTTATTTACTATGTAGAATTCAGAGAAATCTTTTTCACGAGGCAATCATCGTATTTATTTGTCTCGCTTTATCTTTTGAAATCATTAATTTTCCTAAAGTAGAGTCCGCGCCAACTAAATTCACGCACCTTTAGACTGCGACAGAAGATCTGCCATCTTGCTGTTTGCATATACTTTCCATGCGAAACTGCCGTCAGACGATCTCTTGTCGCAGTCTCAAAGCGCGTAAACTTATTTGGCGTGGACTCGAGCAACTCCTCTTTTTGCTCTAAGCATACTCGTAAGTTTGCAGTAGACGGATTTCCTGCCCCATCTTGAGATCTGCTCTGATATTCTTCTAAGTTTTTAATGAAAAGACTCCAATGGACCGTTTGAACTGCATAGGTCGTAACGATTGCGTATTTAACGTTTGTGTCATTTTATTCGACAGCAGCAGCAGCAGCAACAGAACGGGTTGGTGTACCCGCAGACGATCTCGCCAAGCTACACGTGTCACTCGACGCACTCCTCGAGCCCGAGTCCTCCCGGGAGCGGGATGAGCGGGGGCAGCGGGATGAGCGGGGAGATGACGTCGGTCATGGGCTCCCTCATGAGTGCCTTAAGCCCCTCGACGATGGACGATCTCAACCTCAACTTCGAGACGTTGCAGGGCAGCTTCGACTGCAACGACGTCGAGGAGATGATCAACAACTACGAGCTCAACCTCGGCGGCCGGCTCGACTTCAACTTCCCCACGCACGCCCAGTCCCAGCAACCCCCGCCCCCGCTGCCCCTCGTCTCCGACTGGCGGGGCGCCAAGTAGGACCAGCTTCCCCCTCCTGCCAATAGGGGGCTTTGGACTGTCTGGGAGCACCAGTGGTTAGTACCAACTTCCAGTTCTTCATAGAGAAAAAAAAGGAGGTGTTTGCATTTCGGGCATCTTGGAATTGTTTTGATGATTTGATGACGTAGGTCGGTACAGCGACGTTTATCCTGTCGATTTTCTTGGAAATGGTGTAATTTAAGGAAAAAATCATTCTATAAAAAGTGCTTGAAATTATATAATGAGTTGATTTAAGTAAAAAAATCGGACATTATGGTCCGTTTTTCATATTTCGAATTCCGGATTTCGCTGGCCAGGTTGTACCGACCTACGTCACAGGGTGAACAAACCTCATGATGCAAACACCTCTTTTTTTTTTCTTTATGCCAGTTCTTTCACTTTTCCTTGCAGGCATCATCCGCGGATGAGAATGGAACTCTTGCTTGCATCCTGGATTCGCCATTTAAGTACTTTCTCGTGTTCCAAATTTCGCGAGAAACTCGATGGTGTCACTGGTTTTCTCTGAAACGAACTCCCAAGCTCAAGAAAAGCTACCAAAATAGAGTTCGTGCATGTGTCAGAAATTTGCGATTTAAAGTATACTGATTCCCTAAAAAGCTCTCAGAGTTGATATCGCAATGAAGGGGATGTTCCAAGCTATCCTGGGAGTCCATCTCTGTATCAAGTCAAACTCTTAATGCTCAGGCAATAAGCAAATACAATAACAGGATTGCCACTTTGTTTTGGGACTCTAAAGTTACAACCACGGCAACTCTGCTGATGTATTTGCTTCCTATATGTGGAGAGTTTGACCAGATATAGAGGTGGACTCTCAGGGTAGCGTAGGAGATTCCCTCCATTACAGCCTCAATTTTGAGAGTTTTCTTTTGAGCTTGGGAGTTGATTTCAGAGTAAACCAGTGGTACAGTCGTGTTTCTTGAGAAATTTTACGTAAAAAAAGTACTTTAAACACGAATTTCCTACTTATGCAAGAGCTCAATCGAGGCCGTAATGAAAGGGATCGGGGGATTGGATCCCTCTTGTTACGCTGAGAGTCTATGTAAAGTCAAACTCTCCGTCCACAAATAGGGAGTAAATACTTTAGCAGGGTCGTAACTTTGTTTGGATACTCCAAGGCTAAAATCACGGCAACCCTGCTAATTTATTTGCTCCCTATCTTGTGCATAGAGAGTTTAACCAGATCTGGAGGCGAATTCTCAGCGCAACAGGGTGGATCCCCGCCATTACGACCTCAACTTAGAGAGTTTTTTTTTGAGCTGCAAATAACGTATCAGAGAAAGAGACTTCACGAAGAAATGAGCTCGAAGGCGAACATAAATTAAATAAAAGTAAAACACGAAGCAAGGGCAAGGCGGACTTAGATGGATCGGGAGGGTGGGAAGGAAATTAAGCGAAACCAGAAAGGCGTCAAGTTTAAATATTCAATTGAAGTAATTCACGTCATTGAGCCATCACCTCTCCCTATAAACGGCAGGAGTTGCAACGGATAAGTTACGGGTTGGATACTTTCTCCATCCAAGAGCAGAGGCTTTCGCGGGGGCGTGAACGCGAGGGGACGACATCCGTCTACAGTGTGTTCCTTCGACGGCATATCAAGAGAGGAGAGGGCTGCTGCGGAATAAAATGAATGAACGCATAATGTGTAAAATTAATTGAAGACTGGCGGCATATTTTCTGTCAATTTAGAATGACGTATGACGGTTCGAGAGGTATCTTGCGCGGAGTAAGTGCCTTCTTCGTTCTTGTCGCAGCACGTTATTTGACAGTCGGCCTTCCAGGTTATTGGCTGTAATGAGAAAAAAAGCATTTAAACTTAGAGTTTCTGAGGCAGATACGAGGTTCTTCCTTGAGGGAGTAGTTATCCTCTCCCTTTAACACCTCCAGTCGCCTACTGTTCAGCGGTTTTTTTTTAATGCTTTATTATTTTTTGATGGAGTAGAGAGTAAAACTCAGTTCAAATGCGGATGATCCGCGTCGATATAATTTGCCAAAAGTTAACACCCATAAATTTCAATAAAACTGTTGAAATGTTCATGCTCTTTATCACGGTAGAATTCTTTAAGACAGAAGACACGTCGTCATTCACCAGACGTGATATCAAATGTAACTATGTACATTTCAACATTACTCGATAGCGTTTTCCTCTGTCAAACTCCCGCATATTTCCAACTGAAAATTTCACTGATTTTTCTTCTGATCACAGCAAAAAATCTGCACAATTTTGGAAGTTACAATGTGAAGTTATGTTCCTATAGAGATTTGCATTTTTAAGTCATTTTGACGCTCCTTCGTCTGGGAAACGACGAATTATTGGATTTTATTGAGCAACTGTAAATTGGCTCTGTAAACTTCACACTAATGTGATTTTGCCCTCCAGGAGCAAAATTAATCTAATCGTTAAATTAGAAGTACCATTTTAAACCTTGAAATGAGATGGATCAAGAATCGGCGCAGTTTGACGCCAATTTAACCGCCGTTTAAGTGCGCCGTGCGTCTGGCGAGAAGAACGGAACAAAAATTGAAAGGCACAAACGGGAAGTCGCAGGGAAAGAGAGGAGGGCGATGAGTGCTTTCATTTATCGGACGCAATCGCTCAGGAAGCGAAAATAATTTTTCGTCTTTTTCTGACATGAAAAGTTACTTTATTCTCTATCCGATTCTTTGGCTGAGGACAAAACCGATCCTCCTCCGGGATCCTGGACTGAAGTTTTAAGCATGGTCGCCGAATGGTGTTGTACGACCCTCTTTCTGCTTCGCAGAATTGGTAAATTATTGCCAACGATACGGCAACCCTGGGAGCTTTGGGAAAGCGTCTCGCTCCTGACGAACGGGACACTTCAAAACTCCTACTACCCCTTTGAAAAGTGCAATTTTCCTGTCAACTGGATCCGATCGTCTCCTTTTGGCAAAAGGGAAGTAACTATCACCTAAGCAGAATTTGGCAACTAAACCTCTGGTGTGGATTTTTGTAATCTAGCCTATTTATATTCTTAAAAATGTTCTCACTTCAGAAATATCAATGAATAAAATGAAGCATAAAACATGTAAAATGTAATAAACACGCTTGAGAATGAATGCACTACCAGGGCCGGATTAAGGGGGTGGCCATATGGGCCGCGGCCCATGGCGGCAAATGTATAGGGGGCGGCAAATTTTACAATTTTTTTAAATGTAGGTATAAAAAAAATCGTATTCAGAAAAAAAAAAATTACAAACGAGAGAAGGCGACATTATCTCTCATTTCCTGAGAGTATAATACTTTCGAATTGTGTCGTCTTTCAGGGATACAAGGGACAGCACCTTTAATTATTCAAGTTAAGAGAGAAACCAAATAGTTAAAAAACGCAATTTGGCCCGGAACGGCGCGACATAGAGAGAAATGATGAAAAGGACTTGAGATGAAACGGATAAACCCTCGGGGCGGCGATCGGCATGTAGCACTTATTAGCGCCTACAAGACTGCACGAATACTTCACGCATTGCATCAAACAGAGTGCGGTCATTGCGGTCAGCGTAAAACGGATAGCGCCTACAAGACGGCGTGAATACTTCTCGCATTGCGTCAATCACAGTGCGTTCAGCAGCGGTCGGCGTGAAACTCGCAGCGCCTACAAGACTGTCGGAATACTTCACGCATTGCGCCAAACACGGTGCGGTCAGCGCGGCGCGGCGGCGGAAGTTAAAATCATTAATCCACATTTATGTTTGTTCTTTCATAATTTGTTCGTTCCTTTCTTATGAATGGAAGGCCTTGTCCACGCAGAGATAGGTTTACGAAACTTAACTTTCGCACAAAGTTGCGTGAACTTTTGCTGATAGTGTTGACAGGGCTTTCGCAAAAAATGTGTCCAACACGAGTAAACGCGTAGTATGCACCCCTCCTCCGCTGGCACGTTCATTTGATGGTTTTTATCGATGTTTCAAAACGAATGAGAAGGGGGCGGCAAAATACAGGCGGCCCATGGGCGGCAAGTAGGTAAATCCGGCCCTGTGCACTTCGTAAAACTAACGTAAATTTTCTCATAATGTGAAACACTTCAAACTAATTTTTCCCCCTTTATTTTTTTGACCATCCAGAAGCAGTTTTACGTCTGGAAAAGTACAGGTATCAGTTTTTTCAGCAAATCTGAGCTTTGCCTCATAATTTAACTGTAAAATTTTATGAAAATAGTAAAAAATTGCAACGAATACTAGTTTCAATATCAATCCTTGCTGCAACTCAGGCACAACAAGAAAGTACAATTTTACAAGAGGAAAACTCGCGACTTTTCACGTACAAAAATAAGAGAAAAAATATTCCATATCGAATTCATTTAGGTTTTTTGCAAAATTATGATGCATTGTACAATGGCAGTACAGCTTTTTATAGTTGCAGTACACAAACGACGCGATCTTAAAGAAACACGATGCGTATACTACCGTGCTAAGGAAGAACGCCGTATGAACCTTCAGGCGTTGCCATATTTCCTTCAATATAAAACGAATTTATTGGGATGATTGTGGATATTTTTCTTCAAATTTTTCAGACAATTTTGTTCGCAATTCGATCTAAAATATCTGAAAGTTTCAAAGAAAAATATGCATAATTTTCCTAAGAAACACATGTTTTATCAAGGGAAATTTGGCAACTCTCGAATGTTCATACGGCGTTTTTCCTTAGCACGGCAGTAGATACGCACACTCGGAGGAAAAAGAAAGGAATCAAGACACGGACACAAGCTCCTCGAAGCTTTCAATGGACCACTAGACAAGGTACGAATTTAAGCATTCTGATACATGTTTTTAAACCAAAATTGCACGTAAAACACGATGCGCACAACAAAAATTACCGAAATCAACTCCTTACGAAAATATTTAATGATTCCTGATGCGTGAATTCAAACCACCCGCTCAATAAAACTCAATGCTCCACGTGATTCACATCGCGCGTTGAATATTATCGTGACAGTCTCTGCGATATGAAAATCTGGCAACCACAATTTTGACGCTTTGGCTCAGTCATAGCAAATTGCTTATAATTTGAACAACACATGGTGGGAAATGAACAGTGCTCGATTGAGAGGCTTGCTGAAACTGTTGTAGTGCGCGATTTGACTCACGTAGAGCTTTGAGTTTCTTGTGAGCGGGCAGTTCAAATTCCGCGTAACCAATGTGAAATAAAAAGGTTAATATCTTCGTCAGGAGTTAGTTTCAGTAATTTTCGTTGCGCGAATCGTGTTCTACATAAAATTTTGATTAAGAAACATGTATCAGAATGCTTGAATTCGTGCCTTGTCTAGTGGTCCATTGAAGCGGTTAGACAATCTGAAGGACAAAGGAAAGTCGGGTGGAATCTATTACCGGAGGCTAGAATGTTCGAAGGATACGCCAGGAATACATTAGAAAATAATTATTCAAAACATGAGTGATGAGGGGGAGGTGGCCCCCGGGCGAGCGCCCCGAATTGACTCCGCGCTAAGTGCTGAAAATTCAGTCACTCAGGGAGTAATTCGGAGATGTGCTTGTCATAGGGAAATGACTGGCAAGTCCTGTCTGGTCGCGTCGTTGTCGGCTGGCGAAAAATCCCTCCTCCCAGCCGGAACTCCTGGAAGCGAGGAATGGCGAGCGACTCGAAGCCGAGAGCCGACACCGCTGACCGGCCGGCTAGCAACGCAATCGAGTGTGCAAAATTGATGCTAATAATTATAATTAATTGCTTCTCTCTCGCAGCCTCTCCTCTCCAGACGCCCCCTCCCCGCTCCTTCGACGGCGCGAGCCGAGCCCATTTTTCTCGCCCTGGAAATCGATTGAGGAATCAAGGATACGATCTTTTGTTGGCGGCTCCGTGAGTTCGTGTTCGTTAGCGCCTGTCGCTGCGCTTCGGTTCAACTCGTGGCCAATATATCGATTGTATTTTTGAGCACCAGCGGGCAGATTATTGAAATCGATAGACAAAGCTATAGACTAAGAAGACAAAAGGGATTTTGAGGGATCCTTTTGGAGGAAGGAGGTGGTCGCAATGGAAATAGGGGGTACGTTATAGACTAACTGCAACCGACGAGAGTCCCTACAGCTAGTCCATCATTTTCTCCCTTAGTCCATAGGAACCACCCTTTTCAAACAGTCGGATCGCTCCATAACCCTTTTGTCTTCTTTGTTCATAGCTTTGTCTATCGATTTCAATAATCGGCCCACAGCGGGCTGATCGTTGAAATTGATAGACAAAGTGACAGACCAAGAAGACGAAGAAAGTATGGAGCGAACCTATCGGCTGAAATGGATGGTTCATATAGACTAATGGAGGAAATGATAGACTATATAGCTATAGGGACTCTCGTCGGTTGCAGTTAGTTAGTCTATAACGTACCCCCTATTTCCATTGCGACCTCCCACTTCCTCTATGGGTGCCAAGAGAGGGTGCTGAGAGAATTTTCAAAGTGTTTGTCGAGCATCGTTGGTAGATATCTACCTTCAGTTTGCATCCGGCAAATTTTGCGTGGGAATAGCCTCAAAATTTGCGAAGAGTCAATTTTCCGGACAGCCCCGTGAAACCCCTACTTGCACCGGGTAGACCCACACTCTTCTCGGCAAAGCAGAAACCAAGCCTTGAGATCATAGTTTCGCGGGAAAGTCAATTGCCGGGAATGCCGCAAATAAGAACATTCCCGCGGTGTGCAGCTCCCGCACAGTATGCTCCCTGTCCATGTGCATTTGTGCGTGTTCTTCTGTTCAAGTTTCCCGGGAACGAGGATTTTAGCGAGGATTTTTTAAGAATTAAGCCTTGTCTCCATGGGACGTTTTCATGGGATTTGTCCCAAGTTCGAATCGCAGGAATGAAACTTCTGGGATTTTTCCCAGTTACCGTCTCCACGGGATGGGGCTCATACAGTCCTGCGACTAGTTTGCGCGGGAAGATAAATCAGTTAAAGTCGAGTTTTTAACCGGGATTAAAATAATAATTGCACTCAATTGACAATTAGATGTACATTATTTTAGCTAAACAAACATTAACAATGTAATAATGAATAAAATATCGCACAGTTCGTTTACACTTCTTCCTCGTCTCTCAGTGGCGGATCCTAAGGGTACAAGTACCATACTTGGTACTGGGAAAAATATTGATTAACTCAATATTTTTCCCAACTTCGTAGGTGGGATTTTTCTCTGGGACAAATCTCGTGAAACGGCTCGTGGAGACAAGGCCCTAGCAACGCCTACCCAGAAATTCCGAGGGACCTAGTGCGTTAAGTAGACTCTTGTGTGAAAATTTCTCCAAGAACTCTCAATTTCCTGCCCGACGGGGCAACGAGGCGGCTGCCCTTGATCTGCTCCACGGCCGGCGGATTAAATCAGCGGATAATTTGCACGGAGACGTGATGCTTGAATTATCACTTCTCAATCTGCAAATTGACGATTTTTCACCGCCACCTCCTCGGAATCGTGTAATGGGTCGCTCCGAAGAGCGGCAATCCGAGCGGGGAGGGGGGGGGGGGG